>APFE031277853.1:105673-183191 GCA_000404065.3 Pinus taeda | reverse complement strand
CTCAGGCTAGGGAGGCTAATCCTTAGTCAAAAGATTGGTCTGAAACAGTTACACAGAGTCTACCTGATCAGCAGCCCTTCAGTGCTTGATTTTGTGATAACACTCCTAATGACTTCTCCATTTTCATTCAACTTATTTTTTAATATCCATTTTGTCCCACTAACATTTTTATCATGAGGCCTTGGAACCAATTCCCAAGTATCATTATTTTCAATTTGATCAAGTTCTTCATTCACGGCCTTAACCCAACATTCATATTTACTATCTTGATTTACATCTTATGGTTCAATGGTGGATAATAAATCTAGATAACTAGAAGATCCTACAAAGGTTCTTCTTTTTTGTACCCCAGATTCGTTTTCTCCTAGAATTTGAGTTTCTGAATGATTCTTTTGAACATACTTGGATGGAGCCTTTTCTTTCTCTAATGTGTCTTCTTCTACTGCTTCATTAGTTTCTTCTTTTATATCATTGTGATTTGATGTGGGAAAGGATTCATCATCATCATCCTCTCTAGCTGATGTTACCTTTTTGGGACTTGTGCATGCTTCATCAATCACAGCATCAATGCATTCAAAAAATTTTGAAGTCCCTTATTGTAACATTTGTGTCCTTTTCTTCTAGATGAGTAACAAAGAAGTATTCCTTCATCTACTTTAGCTTCAAACTTACTAAGTTTTTCATCATTATTTTTTATGAAACATTTTCTTCCAAAAACTCTAAAATGATTTACAGTGGGAGGCTTACCATACCAAAGTTCATACGAAGTTTTATCACTATTCACGTGAACATGAGCCCTGTTGAGAATATTTACTGCAATATGTGCAACTTCACCCTAGAAGGTGTCAGGAGTTCCAGACTCATCAAGCATAGCACAAGCCATTTGTTGAGTAATTCTATTCATTCTTTCTGCCACATAATTGTGTTGAGGAGTTTTAGCTATAGAAAATTGTCTTTTATCCCATGTTGTTCACACAAATCAAAGAATTCATCTGAAATGTATTCTCCTCCTCGGTTAGATCTGAGACATTTGAATTTTATATCTAATTATTTTTCAATGAATTCTTTGAATACTATAAATTTATCAAATGCTTCATCTTTGTGTTTCAATAAACTGATCCAGCGCATTCTAGAAAAGTCATCAATGAATAAGATATAGTGTTGTTTTCCATGAGGTGACTTTTTCCTTAATGATCCACACAATTTAATATGTATAAGTTCAAGAGACTTACTTGTTGATCCTTCTTTGGCATTGAATTGAACTTTGGTTTGCTTGCCGAATTGACATGACTTACATATTGTACTTTTTGGTACAGTGATGTTGTGTAGATCACAAAAAGGTTTGAGCCTTCTTGATTTTGTTATTTGAGAGAGGCTTAGATGTCCCAAACTTCTATGCCCTAACTTTTTTTCCTCCGCCTTACTTAGGTAACATTTTCCTTGTCCACCTTTCAATATATACATATTTCTTAGTGTTCGTGTTCCTTCTATTATGGTCTTTCCTGTGTTAAGTTCATGAACCACACATTCTTTTTTATCGAAATACCACCTCATTTCCCTGGTCACACATTTGGCTAACACTCAACATGTTATGTTTTAATCCATAAACATACATAACATTACCATCTTTAACCTTTTATTTTAGAAAAACAAAACCTTTACCCTTAATGGCAGTAGGTGAGTCATTTCCAAAAGTGACGTTCTTTTCTTTCTCTAAAGCATTGTATAAAATAAGTTTATCTTTATTACCTGTCATGTGTTTTGACCATCCATTATCAATGTACAATCAATTTTCTTGTTCTTCCTGCAACCAATTCTATGCCAAAACTTTTAAACTGTAACTCCTTTCTTTTGAATACCTTAGAATTTGTTGATATTTGCTCTTTTTGAGATGTTGGTGGTGTTGGGCATGGAATCCCCCCAAGGCATGTTTTGGGGAGTAAAGCCCAAGTTTTCACCAAGTCTTCCTGTAAAAGCTCCGTGAATTGTGGGCGTGGGGCACGAAATTGTAATAGAGTCACAGGGTTGTCCACCCTAGTTTTTGTAATGTAATGTCGACTGGATAGACCTACCCATGGTCCGCGAACCATGGAATTGTATAAATAGAGCGAGGCTTTAAGTGTATAAGAAAAAATAGAAGATGGAATAGAGGAGAGAAAAAGAGGAGAAGTCAAAGGGATTGATTCAAAGTGTAAAGTGTGTATGTGTGTCATAGAGTAGGGGAAGGCTTTACAACTGAGTGCACAGAGGCCTAGTAGTCCGCAGCTGAGTGCGTGGACCCCTGCAGAAAAGTGCACAGGGCAGGTCGAGTCTGTAACCATTGGGAGAATCAATAAAGAGAATTTTTACTATAATTCTGCGTATCTTTTCCTAGTTTAACGCATGATTGGATATAACTTGCAACTATACTGTTTATTTACTGCACGAACCTATATGAATGTTTTGTATTAATAATTATAACTTAAGACGTTAAAGTAGGCGAAAGTAATTAATTAGTGCTAGGAGATAAGTAAGATCTCGGGTAATAGCACAAAGCGTGACATAACCTCTACTTAGGGTTGTGTGAAGGCAGGGTATCGAGGCGTGAGGAACGGAAAAGTGCGTGAAGAAACCTACACGCAAGAAAAAATAGAGGACTAGTCGAACCTCTTAGACATCTCAACAGTGCGGAAAACTACTTCTAGCACTCTCCCATACTACTTTGGGTGAGACCTCAGTCTGCACTCTCCGGGCTATTGCCGAAAGGGCTAGTAGTAAAGGGATTTGTTAGGCTAATTAAATCCGAACCTAGGTCAAGCCCCAATAAGCCAACAAATGGTTCTGTTGCCAGGACCGGGATCTGCATAGAGATGTTTGATGTCATATCACAGGAATCCAACAATCAAAGGAATTTAAGATTGGTTGGAAAAAAAGATTCACAAGTTTGTGGCACAGGAAAATAGGAATCCGTGACTATCAAAGGAAGAGTGGTTAGACCTGCCACTTGTATACAAAGATCCATGAAATTTTCTTTGCATCCTTCCCCACTGAATTGTACGAGTGGATCATGAAGCTAGCAAATAGCCAAGGAAGGTGAAAACTTGACAAACCTATTGTGTCGACTCTAGAATTGATGCATAGACTAGAAGCATCAGAAGATAAGATCGTGCGTACTACCAATCACTGGCTGGATCGAATCATAGGAGGATTCATCATTGAATTCGTAGTAGATACTTCAGTCAGTTATAGCGAGGCAGAACGATGCTTCCTCAAGGGATCGTGAGGTAAGTACGTTAAATCTTTGAACACTTGGATTAAAATGCTACTATGTGAAAAGCAAGTTATGCGAATAAATTGATGTTTGGGGCTACGCGGAGTGGGAGAATCTACAGAAATGAAGGTAGCACAGAACTAGAAACTAGCCCCTTGATTTCGCCTTTGTGAGGGGGTGAAGAAGATCTCACAGAGGTCTCGCTAAGAAGTGCAATCAATATGATAAGGCAAAGAATTCCGTGCATACCACCCCCACACACACCACCACCAGTTTCACCATCGTCAACCCCATCTTTGCCCATACCACATCCACAACCATCGCAAAGTAGTATGGCAAGCATGATAGAGCTACTAGTGTTCAAGGGAGTAGGGAATGAAGATCCAGACCAATTTGGTTCGTGATAAAAGTTGTATGGGAAGCATAGGGTGTTACAAATGACAATATAAAGAAGGAAATGTTGGTCATTGCTCTGTAGGATCGCGTGCTGACCTGGTACATTAAGCATTCCAATGACAACCCGAATGGGGGGATCATGGATATCCAAGATGCATTAAACAAAGAATTTAGAAAGCCAAAGTCAGAGGCACATTTGATCATTGGATTAGAGGAAATCACAATGCTACCAGGCGAGACCCATGGGAATTGGATCAAATACTGAAGTGCACAATTCGCGAAGTGAACATGACATTAATAAATGGGAAACACCATGAATGGTTTGTAGCATCGTTAAAACCGCATCTACAAAACGCGTTGGTGCAAAAAAGGCTAACCACGGGCTGAGGATTTGGAATTTGTGATGAGATTGCATGAAACTTTGATACAAAATCCTAACTTGGGAGTTCAGCAGATTCATGCGCAGTTGAAAAACTTGTGCCTCGAGATGCATAGTTTGAAACAAGACACGACAACCCGCCCAGAGATGCACGATGAGGAATGGTGCATAAAATGCAAGGGCCAAGGACATGACAAGGACCATTACCCGGTGTTTGCAAATTACCTTGTGGGAGGAGGGCCAATACCACTAAGAGTGGAGGCACAAGCAGGACCAAGCACAGCGCCTGCATTGTGGTGCATGATTTGTCAAATAGGAGGAAAGCATGCTACAGATAAATGCCATATATTATAGAAGTATACGCAGAATTCACAACAATTTTTCCCAAAACATGGGCCCTCAATCGAAACACGGGAATGCCATGCATTGGATTTTAGGGGCACATACGAGGCCGAGGTGGAGGGGGACCAGGAAGAGGTCATGGACAGTTGATATGTTACAATTACAGAGGACTAGGGCATTATGCCCACGATTGTATGAATCCAACACGACCATCATGCTTGTATTGTACATTGTTTGATCATGAGATGGAGGATTGTCCCACACTGATAGCAAGGTTGCATGATAAAGGAGCACTCCAACCTCCCTTGATTCAGAACCTGCAAATGATGAGGCCTAAGCCCTGCATGGAAGACCCTAATGTAAATATCGTGTCTGATAGGGGATGACAAAGACAAGCAGCCTAAAGAATGCACCTGGGTTTGTAAGGCTCCAACGAAGGAACCAGAATGATTTGGAGCACGCTAAGGAGACCTTCATGGAAGCTAAGAGGAGTTTTGTTGATGCCTCCACTTCAGGAAGTAAAGCCAGACTGGAGCCGGAAATGGAGCCATCGACGTTCACTATGTTCTTGAAGACATGCATGAAGCTGTTGCGCAACAGCAAGACTGTAAAGGGGCTACAAGAACTCATAACTAGATGTGTTGGGACCACGCCAGGAGAACCGTACATAGTCTGGAAGCTTGGGAAACACACGACGTGAATAGGAAGGGAAATGAGATTGACTGTGTAGATTGGGGAATATGAGATGGACCAAGTGATTATGTATCTAGGGTCGGACATGAACATCTTGCCAAAATAGACATGGGAGAGCATGGGCAGGCCTACGTTGCAATGGTCTCCTATCCAACTGCAAATGGCGAACCAGAAAAAGATCCTACCTATGGGGAGATTGTAGGGAATCACGGTAGATATTGAAGGAGCAAACATGCTAGCAGATTTCGAAGTAATAGAGATTGTTGATGACAACAATCCCTACCCTGCACTATTGGGAATAGATTGGGCCACTGAAATGAATGGAGTGATAAATCTAAAGAAGCGCAAGATGATCTTTGAGAAAAAATCTCTGCGCGTAGTGGTACCTTTGGACCTTGCAAAAGGATTGCGCTACATGGAGCCAGTGCGCGACTATGACAACGACAACAATGACTTGGACTGCATCTACAATATAATGGCGTGGGATCAAGACTGGGTAAATCCAACTGCGGATGGTCGAATCTCATGGGAGCATGAAAGCTCCTGCACATCAGATTTTGATGAGGAGATAGAACGACGGTAGAACCTATTACATGAGGTAACCATGCTCAACTATAACATGATGACAAGGTCGTTGCACTGCGTTGCAACAAAGGTAAGAGATATGCCTACGTATGACAGGTTAAGTGAGGTGGATGACTTCCTGAACAAATTTGAAAGAGAAGTATTGGAACAGCAACGCTTCGACACTCTGATATGGGTATTTCACGCTACACCCGCAAAATGGTGGGGTATGCACCAAAGAAGTTTTGAGGACTGACACGAATGGAGAAGGATGATGTGCATACGGTTAGGGAAGCCTCCGATGTGATTAACAAACAAAATTTTTGAATGAACCGGCCTGCGCACCCACCTATCCGTGTGCATATAGGCATACAGTGTGAAACCTGCATGAATGCACACTATCCTCATTGTAGGAGACACAATCGGTAAGCAGGTGCGGGTAAGGAAATGGCGTGAACAACCCCTCTGATTAGGACCACGAAGTATGTAAAGACCAAGTGTGCAGAAGAATACCCATGTAGAAGCTTTTAACAGAGTGCGCAAAGCACTAGACAAGGTCCACAATGTGAAGTGGATTGACTGGGACCTACGTGTACCAGCGGTCCTATGGGCTTATAGGACTGTGTGCAAGAACCTGACTGTGCGGGCACCCCCAAGGCTGGAGTATGAAGCAACCGCGATAAGCCCTATAGTACTTGGAAAGCTTAGACTGTGCATGATAGCACTGGTAGATATGAAGGTTCGCGGAACCTCGGAAGCAGAAATCCAACAAGGAAATTTTAGACTCCAAAAACTTGAAGAAGAAAGGGTACGATTAAGGAAGAAAAGCGCTCTGGTGGACGCAGAAGTCAAGAAGCTGGAGGACAAGATAATGGAAGATTTTCTCCGTAAAAATACCAGGGTGATAAGGCAGGATGCGTATGATCATGATGGTAGGTTTAAGGCCTATCTCTATGAATTGATCAGTTTGATGCCTTGGCTTGGACTGCACATTATTAAGCGAATTGATGAAGGTAGCGCATTGCAGATGGTAAAGTGTACGATGCCGACTGTAACAATGAAAGGTGGATATTTTCCAAGAAACATGAGGGATGACAGGATGAAAATTTACATGGGTGATGCGACCACTTGAATAGTTGAAGGAAGTATAGTCTTACCACTCCAGGTAGTTGAAAGGAAGTGCGAAACTATAAACTATTATGCCTCGGAGCTACGCGATGTTAGAGTTGTGCCTAGAAGCAAAGAGTCACAAGGTTTGCGACCATGCACGAAGGGCTACGCTGCCATGTGAGTTTGCTAGAAAGTGACCATTAAAGTCACTATTCATGATGGGATGCTCGACTTGAGACCAAATGGAGTGGGTGGAAGGTATTTAAGACACAATTTATGGGCAAGATTTTAGAAAAATTTTCGCCAAGGGAGCAATAATGAACTGAATTTCGGGGGAACGGTCGAATTAAAATTCAAAATGAGCTATAAATTACAAGGGGCTATAGAGCCTTCTCCTACTCTACGACCCAAAGACACACTTTACAATTGCGACCCAATCCCTTAGATTCTTTCTTACTTCTCTAATCTTCATTATCTATCTACTTAGAACCTTGCTCTATTTATACAATCCCATGGTCCGTGGACCATGGGTAGGTCTATCTAGCTGATATTACATTACAAAACTATGGCAGACAACCCTGTGACTATATTATAATTTCGCACCCCATGCCCACAATTCGTAGAGCTTTACAACAAAATTCGGTCAAAACTTGGGCTTTGAGCCCCAAAACATGCCTTTGGGGGATTCCATGCCCAACAACTCCATTAAATAATTTCACTAACCTGGGCTCCTATTGGGTTCCAATATCATGATCTTGAATTTGCTCATCCTATGGCATTTTCTTTGAACTGACAGCTACATCATTGGAGTTAAAAATTCTTTCAAGAGGGACAAGCCCACTTGGCAGAATATTATCTTTCAATTGAATAATTTTTTGATTAACTACAGAATTTTTCAAACCACTTACTTCTGCACCTTCTGTTGTTTCATCTTCATCCTGATCAATCTTTGTGCCTTGAAAATATTCAATCATAGTCAAGAATTCCTTAATCTACTAATCATCCTCAAAAATCTGACAATGTTTTATATTATCCAGAACAGAAGACCCGTGCCTCATTTCAACCTCATATCTTAGCTTTGGATTTATGGAAGGCCTAAAATTACTAGCATCCACAGCCAAAGAATTTGCCAATCTATTTCCATCTCTTGGAATGAACTGTATGTTGAAAGCCTCAAAGAAGTTCTCAACCAAATCCCACACTTCATTTATGTATGCCTAATCCTACGATCTTTTACTTGACAATGGTTATTTATTTGGTTTATATTAGCTCTAAATCTCCAAACACAGAAATTGACTAGATTCCCATTTGTTTTGTTATTTGCAGAGCAATGATCAAGGATTCATATTCTACCACATTATTTGTTTCCTCTAACTCCAATTTAAAATAAAAAGGGATCATATTACCTCCAAGTGTAATTAAAAGGAAACCAGCACATGTTCCTTCTCTAGAATAGGCTCCATCAAATAAGCACTTCCACACCCCTTTTGTGTGTAGCTCTATATTTACACTAGCTGAAGTAAGCTTCCTCTAGTTATCATTATCCAACTTTGCATTGTCATGCAGCATGAAGCAAGAAAAGTCATCTTTCTCTTGGCTATATACAGGTGAATTACTTGCTCCGTTCTTTATGATCGTTTTTACAAATCTTGTTTCTCTCCTTTCTTCTCCACCAAGAGTTGGTATGACAACATAAGTAAAATCTAGTTTCAAAACACCACCCAATTTACCCCCCCATGACCCAGATAGCAACATTCCAAACGTAGCAGAGATATGTGCTACCACTACATCAATTAACAAGATTCTAGCTGGGATGTGGGCTAGTGACATGACCATATATTTAATGACACCTAGACACTTGACTTTATTTGAATCAAAAGAATACAGGTCTCTGTAAGGTTTAGTAACTTGTAGGTTTAGTTGTTTCATCACTGATAATGGCATAAGGTTATGTGAAGCCCTTGAATCAAATATGCAATTATGCAAGAGGAAATCATGAATCAATAAACAAATGTAGAAAGGATGTGTTGAAGAATCTACCTCCTCCACATGTGGACCAAAACCCACTACTATTTTATCATCTTGTAGATTCACAGTGTCATTTATATCCACATTCTGAGATAGATTGATAAAGTCAGCAATTTATTTTTGATAAATTGGTGTTTTCACCAACTCTATGAGGGGCACCTAAAACCTATTTTTTTGTAATTATTTAGTAAGACTAAACACATGAACCTATTTAGTATTCCTTTCATTCTCATCTTCACTTCTCTTCATCACTGAAACCTCTTGTGGAATGGAAACAATTTTTTCTAAAGGAATTTTTTCACTTCTATCTTGAGAAGACTCACCTTGAAGTATTAGAGTCTTGGTATTTGTATTCTGTTATTTCTTTCCTTTATTCAATTGTTTTGTAGGTTGTGGTTCTTATGGAGTCACCTTTTGTAGGGGAGCTGAAACTTGCTGCTCACCTTCATTTTCTTGAACTCTTGATCTTTTCCTTGATCTCAAGTCATATTTCTTATGTAATTCTACCTGCATCAAATCAAAAAACTGCTTCCAATACTCATCAATTTCATTCTCATCATAAATAGCATCTGTTTAAATATATTCATATTCTTCTCCCTTAACAGCTAGTTCATCTTCATCTACTGCATATAGTGTAGAAATATGATCATCATGGTACCTGGAATTCTCTGCAGCTTCATCAGGATCTACCTCTAAGTAAAGTGGTGCTTGAACCTGATCTTGGTCTTTTCTCTCCTTCTACAAAATTTGCAGAGGTTGTCTTCTATATTGAGGATTAAATCTTAGGTTCTTCTATGCTTGTCTCTGAGGATTCTTACTCTCCAATTCTAATTTAATAAATTTGTTTGAAAAAAATTTAATTACATTATTCGTATCCTCTAATGTTTGACTTTGAGAGGATTCCATTTTAGCCTTTCCCTTATCTTGGATAGGTTGTGTCCCTGGTGTTTTGCCTGCAGCCACCAGATTTGCTTCTATTTATAAGGCATCAGTTTGGATTTACTCAAGGGTTGTGGATCTTCTCTCCCTCAATGTGAATCCAAAATCTGATTCAAAATCCCCTACAGAAGTTATTTTTGCATGAGCAGGAGGGGGATTAATCTCCACTAGAAGACTATTGTACAGCTTATTGGACCTTCTGATGAACTCAAGAACACTTTCATCAGATTTTTTCTTAATAGCATTAAACTCTAAGAGTGAATACCCATGGTCTCTTTTCTCTCCCCATCTCTGGGTGAACAAGCGCTCCATCTCTTCCCATG
This sequence comes from Pinus taeda, assembly GCA_000404065.3. NCBI lineage: Eukaryota > Viridiplantae > Streptophyta > Pinopsida > Pinales > Pinaceae > Pinus > Pinus taeda. Next base: position 173,167 of record APFE031277853.1, on the reverse strand, counting down.
TAGGAATAGAGTTATTAGGAATCCCTTTAAACCATTTTCTTTCTTCTCCGTCCAAGGATTGCACAAAAAGTCTTAAAACAACATCCAAGTGTTCAACATTGAGATTTTCTACAAAATTACCAAACACTACCATATGATTCTCTATTGTTTGTTCATCCTTCCCTGAGAAATGAGGAAGAATATTCAAGTATTCTTGAGGCATTTGATTCAACTGTTGTGGCAACGAAATAGGTGCATACCTATTCAACAAGAATGCAGGTGCTGCCATGTTTGCTCCTGAACTTACTGAACCTTGAGTCCTAGTAGATGTAAAACCTGACTGAGGAGTAAATGGAGTATGAAAAGGTGGCAAGGTAGTTATAGGTTCAGGTTGAATAACTATAGCAGATACTGAGAAAGAAACTGTCTCTAAAGATTGTTCTTGATAGTTGGGTTCTTGAAATGAAGTAGATGTAAAAGGCGACTCTTGGTCAATAAAAGGTGAATTTTTGGATGAAATATGTGTTGAACTACGGCCAGGTGGAGACAGTATAGGACTTGGTGTAAATGAAGTTTTTGGCATTCCAACCCTCTTGGAAACTAGCCTCTCAGGGTTTGAAAGGGCTTGAACTTTTTGCTGTGAGGTATCTGACCTTGTATGAGGCCTCTTTGGAGCCAGAGTTATTGCTTTTTGTTTAATACAACCAAATATTTCCTCTTCATTGAACAACCAAAGGAAAATATTAAAAACCAAGGGAAGTGTTTTTGACTTCTCTCCCTGGCAACGGCACCAATTAATGTTGTCCCTTAAGAAACCAATTTCTTCGCTGTGTAGAAATTGTGCTTAAGACAAATGTTAATTATTTATGTCACTTATTTATATGATGTATCCTCAAATGAGAGACCTGAAAGACTTGGTTCTTAGCCCTTAATACTTAGGTGATATGAAATTCTCAGAATGCCATATGATGCTGGATATAAATGTTGAATGAAGAATGCTTTGAAGGGTTAGAGACAATATGTCGTTTTTCATAGAAACTATTATCTGTAACACTTTGAGAAGTTAAAGACAATATGTTGTTTTCACAAAAACTATTATCTGTAACTTAGAAGAAATGTAGAAGTAGGGTTTTTAAGTATAGGAGCGCTCTTTTAAGGAATTTTAACGTCATTCACATAAGTAAACAAAGAACTGCATCTTCATTACTATACTTAAAGAAAAGAAGACATATGATGATACATAACAGAGAAGTTACAAAATCATACCCAACAATTTGTGGAAAACTTCTTATTCTTTAATTAATCATCAGCTTATCAAAAATACAGTAGCATGGTCTCTAGGTTCTTCAAAATTCAAACCCTTTTTCTATAATTTTTCCTCTTTTTATACATCATGTGATAGTTGATAATCACCAAAACTGTCAAACTACTTAACTATCTCTTAACTGTCTAAAGTAAAAGTCATTATAGAAAATTACATTGGGGGTAAAAGATACCTCATTCTCAAGAAAACAAAATAACAAGAATTAATAGAAATTAGAATATAATTGATGATGGTTGCTCACTATTCAGATCTTTGGCTTGACCGCTGACGAAGTTTCTCTATAAATGTTCTGATAATACCTAGATTGTTTTAACATAACGAAACTGCATCTTTACAAGATTTTGTGTGTGGCTGTGGGTTATGGGCCCATGTATGTATCGAAAATGTTCTGATTGGAAAAAACACAAAGAAACCCTTATGGCCCACATATATATCAGAAGTTCTCTGATTGGTAGAAACACAAAGAAACCCGACCAATCATCGTTCCTTTGGAGTTTCAATCATCCACCTCTAATTCTAGTTATTCTGCTAAAACAGCGGAATTGGTTTATTTACGTGAAATATGGCTTACCACAGAACTAAAAATAATTTAGAATCTAGTCCATAATCTTATCACCTCTACCTTTTCCACAAACCTTTGCTTTCCCCATAGACCCGATAGGAAACAAAACTACAGTTAAAAGACTTCTCAGGTCCAAAATTTATAATAAAACCTAAGCACTTTTCGAGGTAATATCCATCGTATCTCATCCCTTCTTGATGAGTGGCTGTGATTGATCAAGAAATCAACGGATTAAACCACATTCTATAAACCATCGCATTCGCTTTCTGAATTAAACATTATCCTTGTTAACCACGTGATTACCATCAGATTTTCATTCTTCAAGCTGATGGCCCTGATCAACTGATGTTTTAACTCGATTTTATAACTTATCGCATCTGATTTTGAAGTAAACCTCGCCCTTGTTAACCATGCGATTACTGTCAGATATGTTTCCTTCCAATCAGATGGCTCAGATCTTCTCATGGGTTTCTCACATTCAAAAGCCATTAATAATATAAAATAAGTCATTTCTTTCAAATTTCTGCATTTCCTTTTATTTCTTTTATAACACAATATTTGATTTTTTTTTCATTTTTGTGGTAAAATTGAAAATTATATTAAAATGACAATGGATGCTACAACATGTGGTCTCCTCATGTGTCTTCCTGTGATATGAATCTTGTTTTGCAACACATGGAAGGTATATGATATGCTAACGATATGCTTGTATTGATGAACTGTTTCGTTGATATTGGCATGATCTTATAGTTGACTGTGTATTTGCTTAAGCTTATAGATGCTTAGCTGTTGTGAAATATTTTATAGTTGTTGAGCACATTCTCTACATAGACATGATATTATCTGAAGTTTTGCTAACAATTACTTTTGTGAGGTTCATGTTTTTTATTTTTGATGTTGTTATTTATGGTATTCATGTCTTGAACATTTGTCAATTATTACCTTGTGTTTATTGAACTCCATACGTTCAATTGAGTCGGTATCCCACCTCTGTCCAAAGCAAATGCAACTCACCTAATAGCAGTCGGGCCTACATATTGGATGGGATTCCTAAAGAAAACTATGCAGGGTCTAGTTGGGACTCTACACTGAGGAGATCCCCTCGTTGTTGGCAGAGAGTTCTCGCCCATTAATAGATTTGGTGCTAGAAGGAGGGCCTGATGGCAAACACGAACACATGTCCTCACACCAAAACTTTTCATCAAGCTAGTAACTAACCCCATCCTCCCACCCCGAAAACACCTTATCATCACTCTTTTGGTCCACCCTTCCCGAAGCCCCAATTTGGGTATTCCTAACCTCCCCCACTTGAAGACGCCCCAGGAGGAGAAGAACCTCCTCTCTTTGAGGTTACATATGACCAATTGATGGTCTTGCGCCCTATTACTTGTTAGTTTTCCAGGGGTCAAAAGTGAATCACTGGCACTAGCTCCCTGCGTAACCCACACACTTCTAGGCCTCATCTAAAGCGTCAAGGCGTCTTGGTTAATTGTGTGCCACATTCAATTAGGATGATTTTGGACGATTATGCAGATTTTATTGAAAGGCTCTTAGTTGATGGGTTGGAAATCCCCTCAGCATCTAAAAGAGAAGACTCTAGGAGTAAAATTACAGGGGGAAACAATCAACCACGACTGGGAGAAACTCAGGGAAACGATCAACCGTCCCTAAAAGACACCCCTGTTAACAAATAACCTCTGAGAGAGAGCACTTAAGGACCCCTAGGGCAGGGGATTGGGGATAATATTAGAGATTGCATCAATTTTTATAATCACGAACATCTTTTTGGATTCCTTGGGAACCTGAGGAAATTCCCTAGTGGGGGGTTAAGCATGGAAAGACAACCTCCCTGCATTAGTGGGGGGTTAAGCATGGAAATTGACTTGAAGGGGAATTGCAATCACCCCCATTTCCCTCCCCCTATGAGAGGCAATCGTCATCAACCTTTGGCTTGGATGGCTTAGTCCTCATTGGCCATCCAAGGCCCCCACCATGACATGCCTCGCCACCCATAAAAGAACCTCCCGAAGTTCAACACCAAAAAGGGGACCTCGAATGATGATCATATAAACAATTTCTACCTACCCTTGCAAATGATGAGAGTGCAACATGAAAACGTGGCTTGCTATCTTTTCCCTCACACCTTCGAAAATAAGGGTGCAACCTAGTATCGATCGCTACCTGTAGTATCAGTCCAAACTTGGGAAGAATTTAGGAAGGCATTCCTTGACATGTTTTCGAAAGACAAGATGCATTCCATGCTCCTGACTGAGCTTAGTACATTGAAATGACATAATAAGGAAAAGGTGAAAGATTTCAACTAATGATTCACCATCATCATTCATAAATTTCAGATGGACGTGGCTCTTGATGATTCAATCACTCTCGACTATTATATTAGAGCCCTCCCAGAGTACATCATTGTGTTCATCAACCATGAGGCTAAGAGTACCTATTGATGGTGCTAGACCCACTAACACATCAAGGGGATATCCTCGGTAAGAATTCCCAATTAGACCTCATACCTTTGGTGTAGGAGTCCTAGAAGTGGGTCGTAAAGAAATGCCTTAACCGTGATGTTGCATAGAGGCAAGTAAGATAACTCTGTCAGTAGAAAGGGTGTGACCACTGCAGTGAGTCAAGGAAGGTGTATGAGAGGTTTCTAACATGGGTGGGTTGAGATGAGTGCGCCCCTTGGCAACTTGTAAGTGTACTCAGTTGGGAAGGGAACATACGAGGGAGGATGCATCACAAGATGGAAAGCAGGCCAGTCCAGTAATTCAAATTCATGGTTAAACCAATAGCACATCTACAACAAGATTCATATAGTTGCATACAAAAGTGTTCATACACAATTATGTAAGTTAAACAACATACATTGCTACAGCAATCGAAACAGTCGAACTACAAGAACAACATATGCATGAAAAAGTGTTGGCTCTTATTGTTGGGTGTGGAGCCTGATTATCTTCTTTATTTAGAGGTATCGCCACATTGGACCCCATTTTGTAATGTGGTGGCAACGCTGCCCATAAAATGCATGCTGCAATAGGGGGTCCAGGGGGGGCGAGTGCGATCTTTGGGAGCAACCCCGAAGCTAAAAATAGATGTAAAATTTCCTTGTAAAATGTTCTAATTTCGTAGTCAATTTGGGTCATTCATTAGGTGGAGATCTAACGATAGAAGTTATGTTTAATTTAAGGTGTTTTTTCCTAGAAGGAAACCCCTTTCTATATATGAGGGAATTGTATTGCATCTATGTAGATTTGTATTCTGAGTGAGGAAGAGAGAGGATATTCTATGAGAGAAAAGAGGGAATTATAGTGAATCTGATGTAGGTTGTATCTCTTCAGTTTGCTGGATAATATAAAAGGAAGGATTGGATGTTTCTCCATGGACGTAGCATAAATTGGGTGAACCACGTATATCTATGTCTCTCTTGTTTTATGTGTTTTCTGTGTTTATGTTTCTGCAATATATTTTATGTGTTTCATTGCTTTGTAATATATAATTCTCTAACAACTCGTATTAGAGCTGAAGGTATATTTGGCTGATAAACTTGCAAGAGAGAATGTTTCCTGGTTCAAGTGGGAGAAATGGCAGAAGATGGTAGGTTTAGGATCAAAAAATTTAACAACCAAAACTACCAGTTGTGGAAGATGCATATGGAAGATTATCTGTATCAGAAAGGTCTATACCTACCATTGAGTGGAAAGACAAAGAAGCCGATGAGTATGATAGATACAAAATAGGATATTCTTGACAGAAAGTCACTTAGAACAATACGGTTGTGTGTAGCGGCTTCGGTAGCATTTAATATTTCAAAGGAAATGAAAACAAAGGGTTTAATGTCAGAATTGGTAAAACTATATGAAAAAACCTCAGCCTCAAATATGGTATTTCTTATGAAGCGTTTCTTTAATATGAAGATGTCATAAGGTGGATATGTTGTTGATCATTTAAATGAATTTAATACAATTACCACTCAGTTAAGTTCTGTAGGGGTAACCTTTGATGATGAAGTTAGGGCTCTATTATTTTTGTGCTTATTGCCATAAAGTTGGAATGGTTTAGTTATGGCCATTAGTAACTCTATCTCTAGATCTAGTACTTAAAGTTTGATGATGTTGTCGGTACAATCCTTAGTGAGGAAATGTGACAGAAAAGCTCCGGCGAGACATCAAGTAATGCTTTGACTGCATAGACTAGGGGAAGAAAAATGGAAAGAGGAAAGAGCCCAGGATATTGTAGTAAGTCAAGGAAAGGCAGATCCAAGTCCAGATCAGGGATAGTGTGCTAGAAATGCATGAAGAAGGGACACCTGAAGAAAGATTGCAAGTCTCGGAAGGGAAAAGAAGGATACATGCAGCAAGAAAAAAAAAAAAAAAAGTGAATGTGACAGGTGATGTGTTGCAAGATGCTTTGATTCTTTCACTAGAAAATATTATTGATGCCTAGGTGGTAGATTCAGGGGACTCATTCCATGCCACACCTGATAAGAAACATTTTCATGACTATTTTCAAGGAGATTTTGGACAGGTACGATTGGGTGATGATAAATGCTATAAAATCATTGGAATGGGTAAAGTTTTCATAAAATAACAGAATAGAAATCAACGGCTATTGAAGGAGGTAAGGCATGTTCCAGATCTGAAGAAAAAATTGATTTCGACAGGGCAGTTGGGAGGTGAAGGCTATGTACTACTTTAAAAATAAAACTTGGAAGGTCATTAAAGGAGCCCTGGTAATAGAAAAAGGAGAAAAGGTTGGTACATTGTATTTATGCAATGGTATTTCTAATTTTGTTAATGCTTTAACCTCTACATGAGAAGATAAAGCATTGTGGCATCATACGCTGGGGCACATGAGTGAGAAGGGGATGCAGATTCTTCACTCAATAATTTTGTTGCCAGGTTTGAAGCATGTTGATTTAAAATTCTGTGAGAATTTTGTTTATGGAAAATAGAAGAGAGTGAGATTCCTCGGAGTTGGGAAAGAAAAGAAGAGTGAAAAATTAGAGCTTGTGCATACAGATGTATGGGGACCTACTCAGTATCATCTCTCAGTGGTTCTTATTATTATGTTACTTTTATTGATGATGCAACCAGAAAAACCTAGATTTATTGTATTCAAAATAAATCTAATGTATTTTATACTTTCAAGAAATGGAAAGCTTTGGTTGAAAATGAGATAGGAAAAAGGTTGAAGTGTCTCAAATCAGATAATGGAGGTGAATATTGCAGCAAAGGATTTAATAGGTACTGTTAAGAGAATGGAATTCATAGAGAGAAGACAGTTCCATGAACACCATAAGGAAATGGTGTGTCAGAAAGGATGAACAAGGCAATCATGGAGTGTGCAAGGTGCATGAGATTGCATGTAGGATTGCCTTTACAATTTTGGGAAGATGTTGTAGATAATATTGTTTATCTAATAAACAGAGGGCCTTTAAGTTCCTTGGGTGGAGGTATTCCAGAGGAGGCATCGAAAGGTTAAAAGGTAAACTACTAATTTTTAAAGACTTTTTGTTGTGAAGCCTTTTTCCACATTAATAAAGAAAATAGAACAAAGCTTGAGGAAAAATCAATGAAATATACCTTTATTGGATATGGTGTTAATGACTTTGGTTATCATTTTTATGATTATGAAAAACACAAAATAATTAGGAGCATAGATGTCATATTCAATGAAAAGGTTTTGTATAAGGATGAGATGTAGGAAAAGAAACAGGAAAAAGAAAATAGAAAGTACACAGTTCTTGATGAGACCACAAAAAAAGTGAAGGTGCCTGAAAATCATAATAATCAACAGCCAGAACAACAACAGCAACCCCAACAGCGACAAGCACCTCAAACACCTGAAAGTGGTGTTAGAAGATCTATGAGGATAACTAGACCCCCTGAATGATACTCTCCTTCATTATATTATGTATTGTTGACTGATTCTAGTGAACTAGAATGTTATGAAGAAACATTGTAAGTAGAAACCAGGAATAAGTGGGAGCAAGCCATGAAAGAAGAGATGGACTCCTTAGCACATAACTAGACTTGGGACTTAGTCAGGTTGCCTTTAGGTGAAACAACATTGCAGAATAAATGGGTTTACAAGTTGAAGGAAGAAAATGGAGGTAGAAAAAGGTATAAAGCTAGACTTTTGGTGAAGGGGTTTGCACGGAAAAAGGGTATAGACTTTGATGAGATATTTTCTCCTTTTGTTAAAATGGCGTCAATCATAACTATTTTAAGTCTAGTAGCAGCTGAAGATTTGCATCTTTAGCAGTCAGATGTAAAGACAACCTTTCTCCATGGGGATTTGGAGGAATAGATATTGTTGGCTTATTGGGCCCTGACCCAGGTTCGGAAGAGTTATTATCCAAACAAACCCTACAGCTACCAGCCCTTTCGGCAACAGTTAGTGGAGCGCAGACTGAGGTCTCACCTAAGGTAGCTAGGGAGGGTGCTGGAACCAGGTTTCCACACCCTTGGGATGTCTTGATGTGTTCAGGAGGGTTTGTGGCCCTTCTTGTACCTTTGCATTACTCTATACTGCTATCATGGTTTTGTGTAGACCCGTGCAGGTGCACTTTCTTATTAATGAAATTTTTACAAATCTGATCGTCTTATTACAGTCTTTAAGCAAACACTTAACAATATTACCCAGTGCGCTTTACTATCATTCATAAAGAAAGGCTAAAACTCATATATCATATGCATAAACCATAATATAACCAAATCCATAATAACTCAAAATCAACACAACGTTTCAGAACCAACTCATCTTTATTAATATCTTCATTTTAGTACAATCTTCTCTTTGTCCTACGCACACATCTATAGGGGTCCATGCACACAGTTGCAGACTCTATCAGGCCTCCGCGCACACAGCTGCGGAGCCTCTATCTACCCACTAATGCCTTGACTCGAACTTATAGACGTAGAACACCGATTACTTTCACCAACCCATAACATATCAGGTCTAGTAAAAAATCTACATTCTACCCTTAGAGCCTTGCTCTATTTATACATTCCCATGGTTCGCAGACCATGGGTAGGCTAACTTACTTCCTATTATTATATATAAATTTTTGGTGGACAACCGCTTTACTCGACCTATTACATTTTGCACTCCTCACATTTCGGAGATTTACAATAGTATTACCCTAACTTCTAGGCTTTAAGCCCAAAAGCCGTTACGCGGGGCCTCCACTGTCCAACATGCCCCCAACGCAATCATCGTGACTCATCCTGAGTCACTCATCGGTGTGGTGATATGTGCTGCCTAGGCTTTGTGGTCCACCATCCCTATGAGTGACGCACTTTGTTCTGCTGCTCCCTCTTTTTCTCCTGCAACTCTTCTTCTAGCTCCTACTCCATTGCCTCCACTCATTCGCACAACTGATGGTGCTCATTCTACTCTACTTGGTTAACACAGAGCACTCCCTCATAGGATTTTAGCTCAAGCTGGGGTGCCACATACGAGAACTCTTCGTGCCAACAGAGCAAATTTCCAATTTTTGGTCTCCTAAACACACTGTCTACTACCGCCTGTGTTGAAATTTTGCAAGACAATTATTGCTATCCGCGAGATCCCAATCTTCAAGGTGCACTAGAGACGAACCATTAACTGTAATTCCATCCTTTGTCTTCATATTTACAGTATTTCCCTTATCTTTTATGGTTCGGTGGCCAGCCCTAGGTTAGGCAGTGACATCCAAACTAGTTCTACTTCGTTTCTAAGAATTTCTGGCACATCCCCTAACATTGGTGTTGAACTCTGTGCGGTGCCCGCAACCATTGACACTATACTATCCAAAAATTCTTGCATCTCCATTGGCCATATCCCAACCCTTGGGCTTACTCCTTGAGCGTAAATATGAATAGTTCCATTTTGATGGGAAGGCACAATAGCTTACTTCCTCAAAATCACAGATCATTCAGCAGATGCCCCTTGGGATTTATAAGCATTTTGAAATTCAAATTCATTGGTTCCCTCCTTTTCTGGTGTCGTAACGTTAAGCCTGTGGTAGATCGTTCTAGATCTGGCTCATACTATGTCTCTTAATTTCTCGTTCCCTGCTTCATTTTGTCATAAATCAGACATCTTGTCATGAATAGTGTCAGCAATGGTCATCTCTTTGCTTTTCCAAGTAGCAGCGCAGCACCTTCTGTGCAACCGCAACCCTTGTGACATACCAATTCTACACACCCCCTGATTTTTGCACAACTCCCCCACAGACTGCTTTAACATCCTGCACTTTCTTTCAACTACTTGGAGCAGTGAGATTGTCCTATAATCGGTTAGTCATGCAGTCGGCCCACCCATGTAGAGCTTCAGGTGACTACCATTTACTCTACCTAGGAAAGGTTCTCCATTCAGCTTGGCAAGCTGGACTGCATCCCCATCTGTGACTTCTTGGACTACAAAGGGTCCCAACCAATGCATTCAGAGTTTTCCAGGGAATTTCTTGAACTTGCTGTCATAGAGTAATATTAGATCAATTTCTTTGAATGTGTGCATCTTGATATGGAAATCATGCCAAGCGTATTCTCGCTGCTTCTATACTTGTTGATGGAATCTTACCAGAAACCATTCCTCCTCAAGTTATTCCAGTTGCATGATCCTCTCTTCCAAAGCCGTGTAGTCGACCATGCTTGTCGTCACTGCTATTCACAAACTAGGTACAATGTAGTCCATTAGCATGACAGCTTCCTTGCCATAGACTAACAGGAAAGGCGTCTGGCCCATCAACTTCTTACACATTGTTCGATATGCCCATAGCACAGCAGGTATGTGCAAATCCCAATTGTTCCGCTGCATGTTACATACCTTTGTCAACGCAATCTCCAAGATTTTGTTGAAAGCTTCAACAGTCCCGTTTTCCTATGGATGGTACGGTGTGCTTTGTTGATGATATATCTGGAACTCCTTAGTGAGCGTGCTAATAGTCTCATTCAGGAAGTGCATTCTGCAGTCTCTCATTAGAATTGTTGGACATCCAAACCATGTTAACACATTCTCAAACAAAAATTCCGTAGCTATAGTGGTACTACAGTCCTTAACCAACTATTATTTTGCCGATTAGGTCAAGTACTCTATCACGGTGATGATATAGTGCACCCCCATCTTTCCTAGAGGTGTGATAGGCCCCACAAAATTGATGGCCCATTTCTTAAACGATTTTAGCATCATCTGTGGCTTGAGCGGCATCTCATCCCTCCGCGATGGTTTCCCCATCCATTGACATACGTCATAGGCCTGATAGTACGCTTTCTATATTCCAACGCGAAGAATCTTTTGTGTTGTGGCACATCCCACATAATGTCCTCCTGCGACCCCCCCCATGTGCTTCGGCAAGGATCTGCCCTCGCTCAAATTCAAGTACATATCTGCATAATATTTCATCTTTTCCCATTTTGTAGAGATGCCCTGTAATGATAGTAAAGTCTATTACTCGTATCACCAATTCTTTCTTCTGTTGAATGGAATACCCCTGCGGCGCAGTTCCTGTGGTTAAGAAGTGGATTATATCCTCAAAATGTCCATCCATGACGCGTATTTCATAAAGTTGTGCATAAGGTAATCCTTCCTCTAAGTTCGTGGGCTCTTCACCATTCTCAATTTGGGACAGGTGATTTGGTCCTGTGTTTAGACATCCTGGCTTTACGGCGACTTCGAAATCATATTCTTGAAATAATAGCAGCCACCTACAAATATGCCCCCCCAAAACAGGCTTATTCACTAGGTATTTTAGTGTAGAGTGATCAATATACATCTTAAAGTGTGATCTAAGTAGATAGTGGTAGTATTTTTGGAGTGCATATATGATTTCCAATCCCTCACGCTTAGTAGTGGAGTAGTTCTTCTCATCTTTGGACAATCGTTGACTTGTGAACACGATCGGGTGATCAATTCCTTCCGCTCCTTCCTGTGTGAGTGATGAGCCCCAAAAATGGGTAACTTATTGGGCTCATTTTGCCTAATTTTTCTCTGTTAATCCACCATTCTTCATAGTTTATGCATGCTTTTGAGTATATTTATGTTAATTGAATGAATGAGAATAGTCACTTGACCATGAAGTCTAATACGTGGTTATTGCAGATTTTTGGACAACTTTTGGACCAAGGTCAAGCATTTATGAGCCAATTGATAGCCAAACATGAGGGAACAAGGGTGAGTATTTGTAGGAAGGGTGTCTCTTGCACTAAATGGCCCCTAACTTGAATTCTCCACCATCAGCTCGGAGTTCAGCAGGCCACCAAAGATGATTCCCAAGGGCAACCGAGCAGCTTTTTGTAAAGTGACTGATTACTTGCAGTTTGAGCAGCCGAGCCCCTTGAGTTAAGGAGGGTTGTTGGAGGTCCTCGTAGTGCATAAGAAGGAAGGCTTCCAACTTTCGTAGGTTACTTTTGGAACATTTGTATTTTGCACTCTAGTGCTGCTCTGTTTTTCAGCTCATTTTGGAGCTTTTGCTATAAAACATTTTTGTGACATGGTTATTTTCTGAGTAATGGAGATCAGTTTCATTTTGCTTCAGATTTGAGCTTCTTCTTAGGAGCCTGTATCTCTTGCAGTTAGGCCCAACCCAAGTGCCAAGACCTCCTCTATGTACTGTTATATGTTTTTGTTGTATTCATAGAATAATTTCTGCTAGTAGATTACAACCTTGCTTGGTTACTTAGTCCATTTTTTATGATTGAAATAGTTGTTCATGTTTCAGGTCGATTTAATAGGTTGGTAACAGAAAAGATCTTCGAAAAGGGACATTAAGCAACCCTTGATCTCACCTCTCCCTCCTTGGGACCATGAGCTGAGACCAAGGTGTCCTTGCTGCCATAAAAACATTGTTCTTGCTTCTTCATGCAATTGCTAGTGTTAAATTCTTAGTTGCAAAAGTTGGTGCCAGTCATGATTACATGCTTAGATCTATTCTTGGTTAGTTTTCATAGTTGTCTTACATGATTTTCTGCCAATAAAATTTTGTCCATCATCATTTCTGGTATTTAGGTCAAATTAGGTTAAAGTAGCTAGATCTTTGGTTTTCCTAGTCTTCGTTTGATCAGTTTGGAAAATAACGTGCAGAGCACCTGTGATACCTCTTTGCCTAGCCTTACTCTATCAATACAACCTGCTCCATCCTCTAACTCAGATTCTTGCCTTCCATTTGCCACATTTTCTCAATTTGCCCTAATTTCTACATCCTTGTGCAACATTGCCTCTTCCATCTTCGAACAAACCCAATCACCTTAATCACTCCTCAGCCTCATTCACCAGGTCCTAGACCTCTTCACACCCTCCTCTAACCTCCATCTCCACTTCTCCACGTTTCTTCCACCATCAACCCTCCAAAATCCCCTTCCAGAACGTCCTGTAGAACATCATGGAGAACCCCTGCAGACTTCCTGTAGAAGCTCATGAAAGCGGTTTCTTGAGATCCGAACACTTTGAAACTCTCTAGAATGGTGCTAGGGACCCCTTAGGCCCTCTTCTCACCTTCTCAACCTCCTGCAAGTGCCTATGCCATTTCCTTTCGCCAATCACCCTCTGCACAGTCAAAAACACTTAAAACACATGCATAATAATTCTACCAACTTACCCAAATACAAAAAGATGTTTTTTGTAGATTTTACTGTAGAAGTAGCTTAGTCACATGCATTTTACCTCTCTAAAAGTCGATGGCATTCATTCGTACTGCTCTCATCTCTTTTCTTGCACCGGTAGGGTTAATCTGTAAGACTAGGGTTTGCATTTCCTTTCAGCTTTTGGTTTCTTTCTGCAAGTAGACTAGCCTCCTTTGAGTTATCTTTCATCCATCACAGTTAAAAGCTTCTTCTAAGAGCTCATAGAAATTGGCTTAAGCTCCTGGCATACTTGTGCCAGTTGATCAAGTGACAGCCTGTGGCAAGAGCTAGTACTTGTGCATACAGCACCATCGCTTCCAAGTTTTTTACGAACTATCGGGTTGATAAAAGTAAAGAAGGGAGTCCTAGGAGTTGTAGCATTATTGCTGCAATACTAGAGCCCACCATATTTTTGGTGCCATTTCCAGGGAAGCGTCAGAGTATTTGTGATTGCTGCTTTTCTTATATTTTCTACTACAACCTTCTGCTAAGTAGTTTATTTCAGCAAGAGTAGAGTAGTTGTTTCATTTCCATTCTGCAATTTCATTTCCGCAAAAGTAGATTAGACATTTCCAGCTTTCATTCATTTCAGCAAGCATAGATTAGATATTTCCCGCTTTCATAGATTAGCATTTCAATTCCACAATTTCGATTCTACAAGCATAAATTAACATTTCAATTCTGCAATTTCCATTCTGCAAGTGTAGCTTTGCATTTCATTTCTACAATTTCATTTCAGCAACAATAGATTAGTCATTTCCTGCTTTGATTTCAATTTCGCATTTTCATTTTAGCAAGATAGATTTTAGTTAGTTGCAGTTCAATCTATTTCAGTTTTGTAGGTACAAGAAAAAAAAAAAAAAAAAAAAAAAAAAAAAAAAAAAAGCAACCCAAAATATTTCATTTCATGCCTCGTAGGAACAGAGACAACATTGGAAAATTCTTACCCAACACCTCCACCACATCACTAAGTCACCCTTCTCTCTTCTTCGGTGGTAGTGATCCAAAAGAACCTATAGGTGAACCTCCAGAGATATAAGAAGATCCTATAACATAAGAAGAGAAAGAAAACATTCCTCTTGAGACCATGGTTGAACGCAGAAATGGTATAGGAGATGGGGAGAGAATAGAAGGTGCCTTTCCCATCCGAGAGACCAATGGGGACACAAAAATGAAACACATAACCTCACTTCCATGGATTGACCACTGAAGACCCTGATACCTTTTTGTTTGAGTTTGTCGTCCTTTGTCGAACTTATGAATATGCAAAAGATGAGCAAAAGTTGAAACTCTTTTCCTCTACCCTCAAGGATGTGGCGCTACGCTGGTTCATGGAGTTACCTGGAAATAGTATCACAACATGGGCTCAAATGCAGCAAGCCTTTAACAACAAATACCAGGGCTGTTGAAAGTCAAAGGAAACGAATGGAGAAATCTTTCGGATGACCATGGGAAGAGATGAATCTTTAGAAGACTATGAAGAAAGGTTCCAACTTAGTTATAAAAGGGCCAGGTGCACACTTGACCCTGAATATCTGAAGCTGGTTCTGCTTCGAGGAGTCCATAAAGACCTTCTAGATACCCTCCATTTGCTAGCTGGCGGAGACATCTACCAACTACCTTATGAGGACATAAAGACTGTGTTTAGAAACCACTCTAGGGAAGCCCAGAAAAGAGGTAGGAGGAATCCACTTTCAGCTAGTGCCACCTTCTCCAAGCATGAGTTTTCAAATCAGATGGAAGACCTCAAAAGCGAGATGAGATAGACCATTTCCATGCAACTGGATACTTTCCAAATCCAACAGAAGAAAGAGGAAGCTGAGAAGGCTTTGGCCATCTTTTGTCCCAAATGTACAAGGAAGCATCCTAAGAACGAGTGTCCATTGCAATCAGGGGAGGTATGTTTCGTTTGTGAGGAAGACCACCCCACAAATTAGTGCCCAACCTTACTTGGACTTAAATCCATGTACCAAGGGGCTGAAGAAGCCACTGAACCACTCTACTTACTCAACCAAAGGAGGCCACATGGATCCAGACCTTACCAGTAAGGGATGCAAGGGACATCCCAAACTTATTACAACCCCAACCAAAACCACTCACATACCTTCTTGGGGTCCCCCTGCTCATCCTTCCTTGTCCACACCCCCTCCTTGGTCTTATCCATCTCAATACCACACTCAACCTACTGCTCATTAGTTTCACTCTCATGTCCAGCCACAACCTCATTGGAATGCACCTCAGCTGGGGTGGAGGCCCCAATACAACTCTCCTCCCGCTATTTTGCCTCCACCTCTTGCTCAACCACAACCACTACCTCCTGCTCCTCCAAGACAACCCCAGATGCCTGCTCAACCGAACCCGAACCCCAACAACAAACAGGCCCAATAGGTATACACTAGAGAGATAACATACCCTACCTATGTTGTGGAGATACAGGAGATCAACCTACGATCTGGGAAGGTCCTTCTAGATCGCCAACCTCCTCCTCCGGAGGATGAGGAAGAGAAATAGGAAATTGAACCCAAGGCCATTCCACCCTTTCCTGAGTGACTCACAGCAACCACGCAACCAAACCCAGAGGAGACCGAACTTCTGGGAGAACTTAAACAGTTATGTGTAAACATACCACTTCTCCAGGCCATAAAATATGTACCAATCTACAACAAATTGATCAAGGAGAAGTGTTTCAGGCACCCAGGCAGGTGCAAAAGAGATGCCCCAACTATCAATGTCATAGGATAACTGTCCGATCTAATGTCGGGGCAAGTAATCTGTCCAAAATATTTGGACCCTGGGAGTCCTATAGTTGATGTCCACATCAATGGCACCATAATCCCCCACACCCTGATTGATCTGGGGGCTGCCATTAATGTGATGACCAGGGACACTATGCTCAAACTTAACCTTTAGAGTTCCTTAAGAAAGACCTTGACAGTACTGCAGTTAGCAGACTGCTCCACCGTGACTCCCGAAGGGATTGTGCAAGATGTCCTGGTCTCTGTTGATTCTTGGGAGTACCCTGCGGACTTCTTAGTCCTTCATCCAAAGGAAAAACTCACTGGATTACCCCTCACTTTGGGAAGGCCTTGGTTGGCTACTGCGGATGCATACATCAATTGTCGAGCGGGGAACATGACCATCAAGAATGGGCCTATGTTCAAGCAACTAGTCCTATATCCTCCTGCCCAACCTCTGTTAGAACATGATTTACCTCTCAGGTTGGAGGAGGGAGATGAGGATGAAGTCTACTCTACACCATTGTGCATAGTAGAAGCCATCAGGGGAGGTCCTTAAACCGAGGATGACCTAATTGAGAATTTGATTCAAAATCCACCTCCCAGTGTGCTGCCATTAGAGGAGTTGGTGGAAGGTACCCGAGCCAACGCTTTAGTGGACTTCTGTGTGGCTGATCCAAACTCTCCCAGAGTTAAGAATGTGGAATTTGGCCCTGAAAGAACCTTAAAGATCAGCTCATCCCTATCTCCCTCTCAGGAGAAAGAGTTGTGTAGCTTATTGAACCACCATTCGGATGCTTTCGCTTGGAGCTATAAGGAGATGAAAGGAGTCCACCCTTCGGTCTGTACCCATCACATTTACATCAAAGAGGAATGTAAACCGGTCTGGTAACCTTAAAGGAGAATGAATCCAGCACTTAAGGACATTTTCAAAGAAGTATTGCAAAATTTTTTGGATGCAGGATTCATCTACCCCATCTCTGATAGTGAGTGGGTCTCTCCTCTGGTGCTTGTGCCCAATAAAAACGGGAAGTGGAGAATCTGTGTAGATTACCGAGAACTTAACAAAGCCACCAAGAAGGACCATTTCCCTTTGCCTTTCATAGATCAAGTGTTATATGGACTGGCAGGGAAAAAGTTCTTTTCTTTCCTAGATGGGTTCAGCGAGTATAATCAAATCCAAATCAGCCTGGAGGACCAAGATAAGACCACCTTCACTTGTCCATGGGGTACCTTTGCCTACCGGGTCCTTCCATTTGGGCTATGCAATGCTCCTACCACTTTCTACAGAGCAGTACTGAGCACATTTGTTGAACTGGTTCATGATTCGGTAGAAATCTATATGGATGACTTTATGCCTTATGGGTCCAACTTCCAAGAAGCATTGGCTAACCTAGGAAAAGTTCTAACCAAGTGTATTGAGATGAACGTGTCCCTCAATCCCGAAAAATATGAATTCATGATGACTGAAGGGACCGTGCTAGGTCATACAATTTCTCAGCAAGGATTACAGGTGGATCCCAACAAAATTGCTATCATCCAAAAGGTTCCACCTCCTCAAAAGGTAAGAGATGTTCGGAGTTTTCTAGGCTTAGCAGGATATTATAGAAGATTCATTAAAGATTTATGTAAGCTAGCCTCACCATTGTTTAGTCTTTTGGGGAAAGATGTTGAGTTTATATGGACTGACAACTGTCAAGGGGCTCTGGATGAGTTGAAAGATAAGTTGGTAACCACCCCAATCATGAGAGGTCCAAATTGGGCCCTACCTTTCCACATCCACACTGATGCCTCGAACAAAACCATAGGGGCAGCCTTAGGACAATTTGAGGAGAAACTACCATATGCCATATACTTTGTCGACAAAAACCTGTCCAAGGTAGAATTGAACTATACTGTAACCGAGAAAGAGTTTCTGGCTGTAGTCCATTCCCTAAACAAGTTTAGACACTACATCACTGGTTATCAAACATTTGTACACACTGATCATGCTGCGATTAGGTATTTACTGAATAAACCTGATGTAAATGCTCGTATCATTAGATGGTTACTTTTGTTGTAGCAATTTTATTTGACCATTGTTGACAAGCCAGGAAGGAAAATGTTGTTGTTGACTTTCTGTCTAAACTAGATTTTCCTGCAGGTGAAGAAGGGACGGTAGATGATCAAATGCTAGATGAACACCTATTTGCTATTTTAGTACTCTCTCCCTAGTTTGTTGATATAGCAAATTACTTGGTTTCAGCACAGTTCCCTCTGCGCCTATCCTCAAAAGAAAAAAGAAAAATTGTGAGGAAAAGTGCCCCATTCACTTGGATTGGAGGCAACCTTTCTAAACTTGGCCCAGATCAGATCTTGAGGCGTTGTGTTAGGGAGGAGGAAGTTTTTGACATCCTCCTAACCTATCACGATGGGCCCTGTGAAGGCCACTTTGCAGCAAAAAGGACTGCCTTCAAAATTTTACAGGCAGGCTACTATTGGCCCACTCTTCATCAAGATGTCAAAAGATACACCAGCCAATGTGACCGATGTCAAAGGATGGGGAAACCGACTCCAAGGGATGAAATGCCTCTCCAACCTCAAGTGACGTTCGAGCCATTTGAGAAGTGGGGCATGGACTTTGTGGGTCCTATCAACCCTCCTTCAAAACAAAAGTCTTACATCATTGTATGCACAGACTACCTGACAAAGTGGGCAGAAACAAAGGCAATCAAGGCAGCGACAGAAGAGAAAGTGGTTGAGTTTTTGAGGGAAAATATCTTCTGTTTGCCTATCCAAGGGAATTAGTCACAGATCAAGGAAGTCAATTTACCTCTAATCTAATTGAAGACCTGCTCGCTCATCACAAGATTAAGCACATGACTTCCACCCCTTATCATCTGCAAGCAAATGGGCAGGTGGAAGTCACTAAAAGAGCTTTGGAAGAGATTTTGACTAAAGTGGTGAGCAGTAGCAGAAAAGATTGGGCAGATTGCTTTGTCGATGCCACCTGGGCCTACAACACCACTTGTAAAACTACAACAGGTTTCACACCTTATGAGCTGGTCTACGAGAAGAAGGCTTTGTTGTCCATAGAATTTGAGTACAACACATTGAGGTTGGCAGCTTAGTTGGACCTAGACCTCAACCATGCACAACAGGAAAGATTACTACAGCTGAATGGATTAGATGAACAGAGAATGCAGGTCCTCCTCCACTCAGAAGTGGTCCAACTCCAGAGAAAGATATGGCATGACCGGCACCTTAACGAAAAGCAATTTCAGCCAGGAGATTGGGCGCTGTTATATGACTCAAGATACAAGGATTTCAAAGGGAAGCTGAGGACAAGGTGGCTAGGACCATATACAGTGGAGAAATGCAACGATAATGGTTCAGTTCTCATCAGCACCATTGATGAAGAAGCCATCCCCATGCTCGTCAATGATCATCGATTGAAAATCTACAGGAAACCCCTTTCTAGGCAGGAGTTCATTGAAACTTTGGACAAATCAATGCTGGTAGTGGAGTAGGGCCCTGTCTCTACCCCACCCACACCTTGATCATCAAAAAAAAAAAAAAAACTAGAAAAAAGAATAAAAATATCCTTGGGTGAAAACCTCTTAGAGGCGCCTGGGGCAGACAGTGAGGGTGAAAACCTCCTGGAGGCACCCCAGCTGCCTTTCAAAAAAAAAAAGGAAAAAGAAAAGAGAAAAAAACAAGGAATAGACCTAACTTCTATTGAATAATTACAGGTTGCAGGGAAGACATTGCAGGTTAGGAGGGTCACACAAAACAAGGACAAAGGTCAGCCTCAGGATGCAAACACCCCTCACAAGCACTTCCTCCATGACCGCTCCCCTTTCCTAAGATTTGATCACATTCGGGTCAAGATTTCGCCTTCTACAGGAAGTGTTGGGTCTTCCACAGGAAGTTCTGGGTCTTCTACAGGAAGTTCCTATAGACCCTTCAGACAGGCCAGAATGGATCTTGGGAGAGAATATGAAGGTTCGAATCTGCCTATTAGGTCTACAAGCACCCCTGTTTCCATCCATCACCATATGTCACCCTGTTACATCTCTTTACACCTCCGCTACACCCATCCTGTTATTTGTTCCTGCACAGTCACACAAAAAACCTTGTTTTCTTCATACTGCTAGCAAGAACTTTTAGTGATAAATCAAGCAGTAGTGTCTCGCTCACCCTCCCTGTCAATCTCCCTCTGAACTCCTCATCAGCCAAATCCCTCGTCAGCAGTATAGCCCTGCTCATTTAGCTTGCATCCCAGGAGGAGAAGCAGCTACAAGACATCCTACAGGAATCATGTAGCAGTTGATCCCTCTGAAAGACATACTCTGCAGACAGGGACAGCTAAAAATGATAAAGGAAACATGCAAAGGGCTCATCTTGAACGTGAAAATATCATCAGCAGCTGAAGCCAAGCAAAACCTATGCATGCAGCATCAACAAATGAAGGAATGGGTTCCAAAACCTGTGCATGCAGCATCAACGAATGAAGGAATGGGTTCAAACACCCGTGCATGAAGCAGCAGCAAAGAAGAAGTGGTTCCAAGACCCAAAGTCTACATAACGCAGTCGTGACCACACAGGTAAGTGCCTAAACTCATTCGTCAATTGCATAAACTATATTTCAAAAGCTGCATGCCTATGGAAATGGTTCGGATTGAATGGAATTGTTGGCCAGTCAACTGGACACCCTTAGCCAGTTACATAGCCTCATGAGATCTAAACGAGCCCAGTTACATTCAAAATCATTGACAAGATGTGCAGCCAACACGTGTGGAGTGTCCATTCAAAGAAAAATCGTCGAGACTGGTAGTGGTGGCAGTGGTTAACGGTAGAGGAGAGGTGATGGCGGTCAGAAACACGCAGAGAAATTATGGTCGTGACGTCGGATCAAAGGTTCGATCTAACCACCTCATTCCCTTACCACAAATTATGCCACAGTTAAAATATGCTTGGCTGAAACTCACACCACCTTCTGTTCATTTTGCACTTGCAACATCCTCGACTGGAGTATGTGTCCTCTGCTTCCAAAAACGGTTAACCAGTTGTCCTCCACTAGATTTTCTACCTGTTTTCAAAAATCTACCGCATATCGGGCTCACCCAGAGGTGCAGTGACATTCTACAGGAACTGGGGGGTCTTCTACAAGAAGAGTCCTACAGGAAATACTACACAGCTTTCCGGAGAACGAGGTAGGCTCAAAAAGCTCCTCTATGCATGGTATGTTTTGAAAAGGTGGTGAATTGAATGGAATCAGATTGGGGAATCAGAGGCAAAAAATATGCCTGTGAATTGGAAGAAAAATGTTTGCCTGTGTATTGCACTGGGTTTCCCAGTTGTTTCTGCATCAAGATTCTCCTCCACGTTTCCTGTTTTTAAAATTCTCCTATAAGGAAGATATATGCAGCTGCGGGGGCCAGCCTGTGTATGAAAAATTTTAAATTTGCATATTTAAATGTGTGCTGAGAAGAAAACTTGGTCTCTGTACTCTATCTGTAGAAACAAAATTCTTTCTTTCATAAACAGATAGTCGAGTTCTGGGTAACAGCAGCCTTGAAACTAGGGAATTGTTGCTAATTGATATTGGACACCCAAGAAATTCTGTCTTGAGCCCAAGGGGAAACCATAAACAGCATTCCCTTTTCTGATCAAGCATAAAAAGAGCACTTTCACCATGCCAGGGGGATTCATAAGGAGAGAACCTTCGGACTCCAACAAACTACACGAGCATCCTGAGGTGGTGGACCTTTTCACACGAGCCAATTAGATGTCCTTCTTTGAAAAAATTTAGGCTCATGATGAGGATATAGCTGAGGAATTTTTAATGTCCCTGAGACCTCAATCAAAGACACAGGCCACAGTTAGTTTTAGGAGTTTTACCCTAGAACTTACCCCTGAGCTCATCAGTCGAGTTACAGGTCTACCATTAGGGCTCCCTTGGAGCAAAGAAAAGAGTTCATTGGGCCAAGCTGCCAAGAAAGCATTCTTTCTACCCGAGGAACATCCTGTAGAAGACAAAAACGGGGTGATGAGAACCAGCTTGCCTCCTCTCTAAAGTGAAGTCAGTTTCCAAATCATGAAGTACATTACCTGTGAAGGAATATTTAGCATCATTTATGGTTATCATTTCAGGTTGCTGTGTGAACTAAGACATGGAATTGATTTACCTCCAGCCATGAAACTGAGCATTCCCTATTTTCTTCTTCAATCAGTAATTGAATGTGGTACAAAATTGAATGAAGGGATTCAAGACCAGTTAACCCATCATGGGCTCATCAAACTATGAGTAGAAGATGCCCTGCACACCTACACTGTCCCCATATCTTGGGAAATCTTCTGAAACATGTGTAGGGATGAAAATATCATAATTTTGGCCGAAAACATCACCCCATCTAGCAGTGAGGAGGGGGAACACACTGAAGAAGGTAAGAAAACCAATGGTGGAGGAATGTAGGACATTCAAGCATAGCAAGAACAGAAAGAAAAAAGAGAAATGGGCTAGATTGCTGAGCCTAAAACAGAGGTGCAAACAACAGCACAAACACCACGGGAAAAGAGAATGCAGAGTAGAGCAGGGAGGGCTGAAAAACCCCAAATGAAGGCTGTCACAGCCAAAACAGGCACATCAAAACAACAGGGAAAGACACATCCTGAAATAGCAGCAACACAAACAGAAACAGTTGACACAGGGACTTCTACAAGAAACATGGAAACAGAAAAATAAGAGGAGAAATCACCTTAAATATTGGCAAGGGAGGCAACAGTTGTGCTTGCTTCCTTAAGCACACCTCTAAAACAAAAAGGGAAGAGAAAGAGGCAAACCTCCATGTACTTTAAAGCAAGGAGGAGCACACGGATCAAAGTGGGCAGACCCTAGCCACAGTCAAAGGAGCCAATTGTTATTAGGGACACAACACCTAAACCAAAAGAAGAGTCTCCTTCAAAGATATCTGTCACCTATGAACGAGGAAGCCCAAAAACCTCCACCTGGAGAGAGAGAATTAAGATGATGGACTCAAAGACACCTCTACAGGAAGCTGAGAAATCTCTACAAGAAACTCTAGCTAAGCTAAGGGAGACCGAGAAACTGGAGGAAAAGGCAGCCAAACACTCACAAGCAGAAGAAAAGATAGAGGAAATATTGGAACCAAGCCCCCAACCTAGCTTGGGCTCATACTATAACCTGTTAGAAGTCGGGAAGATAATTCCCCAGAAATTTGCGGTGCCACTTTTCTTTGCACTGGAAGAAGAAAGGATTAGGACTCACACTTGGATGAGGATTGCCAAGTCCAAGTGTGTGGTAGACATAGGCCACCTAGAAGAACAACTCAAGGAATCAAGAAAAGAATTGGCCATGGTAAGGCATGTGGAGAGCAGTCAAAGGGCCAAACTACAAAAAGAGAATGAGCTACTGAAATAGCAGTTGCAGCTCCACGGAAGTCATAGAGAAGATAGATCCCCCATCTTGGGAGAACAGCAGCAATAGGAAAGGCCTCCAGCAGACAAAGAAACCTCTAATGAACAGCAAAGAGGGGACAGGCTACAAGTTGAGGTTGAGGCGCTAACAAAATAGCTACAGGAGAAGGAGTTACAGACAGCAGAGGAAATACAGTCTCTAAAGCAACAGGTACAAGAGAAGGAAGCCCAATTGGCCTGCATGGCCAACTGGGAAGTAGAGGCCTTACAGTGTAGGAAACCTGCCAAGTCATATGCCTTATATCTTAAAGATCAATGGTTGCAGTTCCAGATTAACACCTTGGCCCAGAGAGGCACCATTCCATTTCAAAATTACCATCAATTCATGGCTTTGTGTGACAGTAGCTCAGCAGAGGATAAGGCCAAATTATTAGAATTCTATTTACACAACTTGGCCCTTCCTAACATGAATCTGTGGGGCCCCAACGCTGGAGTGGGAGATGTGCAACTTATGGCCATGGCCTCTTGGTTAAATCATGAGGAAAAAAGGGTAGCAGAGATTCGAAATCTCATGAACACGAAGCTAAGTGAGCCACTCATGATTAGAGCAAAGCCGAAGGATCCCTTAGCCTTAATATATGCCCACCAACACCTGGCCAATAACCCTCAGGTTCTACCAGATTACATTCAACGACAAGCTCAAGCCATTGCTCATTTTGAGGACATGGAAAGACTGTTGGGGGATAACTACATTCATGCTTGCACAAGGAGGTGGAACACACTGTTCCACAGTCTGAAAATAAGAGAATACCACTCCCCAACAAGGATGAGGGAGGCCTTGGCAAGAGTATCGCTCTATAAGCAGTCAATGAAAAATCTACAAGCCAACTGGATCGGCCTAAAGTTCAATCCTCCCTTGCTTTTAGGACTGCTAGGAGTCAAAGAAGAAGAGGAACAGAAGCAGTGGGAGGAAGTAGAAAGAAAAACAGGATTTCATGACCAAAAATAAGACATCACCTCAGAAGCCTGGGATGTGAGAGAGGAATTCAAAGCAATCAAAGATGATGAGCTGGATTAGTTTCTCAGAGGATGAACAACCCATTTAGCATGGGGGTGATGATGAGCCCCAAAAATGGGTAACTTATTGGGCTCATTTTGCCTAATTGTTCTTCGTTAATCCACCATTCTTCATAGTTTATGCATGCTTTTGAGTATATTTATGTTAATTGAATGAATGAGAATAGTCACTTGACCATGAAGTCTAATACGTGGTTATTACAGATTTTTGGACAACGTTTGGACCAAGGTCAAGCATTTATGAGCCAATTGATAGCCAAACACGAGGGAACAAGGGTGAGGATTTGTAGGAAGGGTGTCTCCTACACTAAATGGCCCCTTCCTCGAATTCTCCACCATCAGCTTGGAGTTCAGCACGCCACCAAAGATGATTCCCAAGGGCAACTGGGCAGCTTTTTGTAAAGTAACTGATTACTTGCAGTTTGAGTAGCCGAGCCCCTTGAGTTAAGGAGGGTCGTTGGAGATCCTAGTAGTGCATAAGAAGGAAGGCTTCCAGCCTTCGTAGGTTACTTTTGGAACATTTTTATTTTGCACTCTAGTGCTGCTCTGTTTTTCAGCTCATTTTGGAGCTTTTGTTGTAAACATTTTTGTGACATGGTTATTTTCTGAGTAATGGAGATCAGTTTCATTTTTCTTTAGCTCTGAGCTTCTTCTTAGGAGCCTGTAGCTCTTGGGGTTGTGCCCAACCCAAGTTCCAGGACCTCCTCTATGTATTGTTATATGTTTTTGCTGTATTCATAGAATAATTTCTGCTAGTAGATTACAATCTTGCTTGGTTACTTAGTCCATTCTTGATGATTGAAATAGTTGTTCATGTTTCAAGTTGATTTAATAGGTTGGTAACAGAAAACATCTTCAAAAAGGGCCATCAAGAAACCCTTGATCTCACCTCTCCTTCCTTGGGACCATGAGTTGAGACCAAGGTGTCCTTGCTGCCATAAAAACATTGTTCTTGCTTCTTCATGCAATTGCTAGTGTTAGATTCTTAGTTGCAAAAGTTGGTACCAGTCGTGATTACATGCTTAGATCCATTCTTGCTTGGTTTTCATAGTTGTCTTACATGATTTTCTACCAATAAACTTTTGTCCATCATGATTTCTGGTATTTAGGTCAAATTAGGTTAAAGTAGCTAGATCTTTGGTTTTCCTAGTCTCTGTTTGATCAGTTTGGAAAATAACGTGTAGAGCACCTGTGATACCTCTTTGCCTACCCTTACTCCATCAATACAACCTGCTCCATCCTGTAACTCAGATTCTTGCCTTCCATTTGCCACATTTTCTCACTTTTCCCTAATTTCTACATCCTTGTGCAACATTGCCTCTTCCATCTTCGAACGAACCCAATCACCTTAATCACTCCTCAGCCTAATTTACCAAGTCTTAGACCTCTTCAAACCCTCCTCTAACCTCCATCTCCACTTCTCCACCTTTCTTCCACCATCAACCCTCCAAAATCCCCTTTCAGAACATCCTGTAGAACATCTTGTAGAACATCCTATAGAACCCCTGCAGACTTCCTATAGAAGCTCACGAAAGAATTTTCTTGAGATATAAACATTGTTAAACTCTATGGCAGGGTGCTAGGGACCCCTTAGGCCCTCTTTTCACCTTCCCAACCTCCTTCAAGCCTATGCCATTTCCTTTTTCCAATCACCCTCTGCACAGTCAAAAACACTTAAAACACAGGCATAATAATTCTGCCAACTTACCCAAGAATACAAAAAGATGTTTTTTATAGATTTTACTGTAGAAGTAGCTTAGTCACATGCATTTTACCTTTCTAAAAGCTGATAGCATTCATTCTCACTGCTTTCATCTCTTTTCTTGCACCGGTAGGGTTAATCGGTAAAACTAGGGTTTGCATTTCTTTTTAGCTTTTGGTTTCTTTCTACAAGTAGACTAGCCTCCTTTGAGTTAGCTTTCATCCATCATAGTTAAAAGCTTCTTCTAAGAGCTCATAGAATTTGGCTTAAGCTCCTAGCGAACTTGTGCCAGCTGATCAAGTGACAACCTGCGACAAGAGCTAGTACTTGTGCATACAGCACCGTCACTTCCAAGTTTGTTACGAACTACCAGGTTGATAAAAGTAAAGAAGGGAGTCCTAGGAGTTGTAGCATTATTGCTGCAATACTGGAGCCCACCAGTGAGTACCGTGCCCAACGTGATACATGAAGCATCAACATGCACGTGAAATTCGATGTCCCATTTTGGAAAGACCAATATAGGAGCTGACGCCATCTTTTCCTTGAGCATTTCCAGACTTTTGTTACATTCCTCATTCCAGCAATAGGTAGCATACTTTTTCAACAACTGTTCCATTGGTGCCATGATCTGCACATAGCTGTTGATGAATTTTTGATAGTAACCAGTATATCCTTGCATAGTACGTAGCTGCTTGACACTTCGTGGCACTTGCAGACTGAGTATGATAGCAATCTTCGCCAAGTCTACCATCAGGCCTTGCTTGCAGACCACATGGCCGAGCAAGTTCCCAAAGGGGATGAGGAAAGTACACTTTTTTACATTTAGCGCAATCTGGTAGCATCGGAAAGTATCCAGCATTAACCATAAGCTTGCAATATGTTTCTTAACTAGCCCAAATACAGTCCAATCATCAAGATATACCTCTAAAAATTTATGTATAAATTCCTTGAATGCAGCTATCACAACGCGCGAGAATATCACAGGGGCATTCTTTGGTCCAAAGGGCATCACCGTAAACTAAAAACAACCCATTTGGTAGCGAAAGTTGTTTTACTCCTATCCTCCGGCACAATCTTGATCTGGTGGTACCCCAAGAAACCCTCCGTAAAGGAGTAGGCTTCATGTCCCCCAACATTTTCTAGTACTTCGTCTGTAAATGGTGTTGGGAATGGATTGTTAACACATGCATCAGGTAGCTTCTTGAGATCCACACTGATGCGAATTTCTCCCTTTTGTTTTTTCTTCTATACAACCATAGTACTTACCCAGTCATATTCCTCCATTGTTTCAATTATGCTTGCTGCAAGAATTTTATCCAATTCTTCGCGGACCTTTGCTTTATATTTTGGATTCAATGGATAGGGTCGCTACTTGACTAGCTTTGCATCTGGCTTCAAAGTTATCTTCATCATTCCTAGGTTGCAGAGGATTCATTTTAACTCTGTGATTTTGGTTGGGAATAAATCCTGATATTTGTGAAGTAACTCGACAACCTTATTCACCGTTGCATCAACCCAATAGTTCCCAAGTGTTGCATACTTCGACTCCTCCTCTATACCAATGTTCACTTGTTTCGTTTTTAGTGGTGTGGTGATGTCGGGGTCCTCGATCGCTGGTCCGCGCACCTCGCGACTCCCCTCTATTTCTAGAATATTGATGTTTTTGGGATCATCCTCATCGTCTTCGACCTATACGTTGTAACATTGTAGGCCCCAGCTCAACTGGTGCGACCAGGTCGGCTGCACTATTTCTTCCGGTTCCAATGGTACTTTGAAAATGCTAGCTTTCACAACTTGCAATGCATCGTCAACAGTGTCCATCCATTTGTCCTCAAATAAGAATTTTAATAAAAACCCTTCGCGCAAGATATCCCATTCGCATGTACCATGTCAGAGATTTGTTTTAGTGTACCAGTTCCTTGGGATGATATCCAGGGTATGATAAAATAAGTGTACCCACTCCAGCTGGGGCTCTTCTCCATAGGCCTGGGTCCATCTGGTGAGGTGCATGTGCAGGTCATCCTGTCCATTGTATTTCTCAGTTATTCATAGTTCAGGCTTCCCAAACCTTATCTGCATCATCCGTCTATAGTTGCGCCAGTCATCAAAGGTTCCTTTATGTGTTCCCCACCAACGCGCAAGTGTCGCACGCAACACCCATTTTAACGCATCGAACTATTGGTTCTCTGGTACCGCACAGTCAAACATGGTTAGGAATTCATATACTGCTATCAGCCCACCATACATCGGCATTTCTCGATCCTGAGAATTTACACAATACAGCGACCTAGTCATCATGTTTCATTTCAATGTTGTTACTTCGTTCAACCGATTATGCCACTGCTCATCTTCCTCATCTGAATCTGTTGTGCAAGACTCTGCACGCTCCCACGACATTCTTCCTTCTGCAGTCGAATTGACCAAATCTTGGTTTCATGTAGTGATCTTGTAGATACAATCCAGTTCATCATCACTTCCTTCGTCACACACGGGTTTAGTGTAGCGTACTCCTTCAACTGGGTCTAGCGGGATGACTACGCAGAGTGACTTCTTCTCAAATATCATTTCCCATTTCTTTAAATTAATTACCCCATTCACATCTGTGGCCCAGTCTATCCATAACAACGTAGGGTAAGGGCTACTATCATCCATGACTTCTATTACCTCAAAGTCCGTTTGTGTGCTCGCGCTTTGTATATCTACTATGATTCCTTACAGTCACCCAATTTTCGGACCATGCGAGGTTCACCTGACCCTACACACCTAGTTATCAACTCTTGTAATCATTTAACCGCCTTATTGTCATGAAGCAATTTCATGCATGTCTCTAAAAAGGTAGTTAGCATCGAGGGATCCCTTTCCAGCTCAGGTTGATCCTTACTACCTGGGGTAGAGACCTCCATGAAGCTCTTCCTAGCTTCTAGACATGTCTCCTTGTGAACCCCTGTGTCTTCCTTGGTTAGTTTCCCCTTATCCTCCCCTTTTGTCGTGCCCCTTCTAAGCATCATGTTCACATTGGGGTCTTCCTCCTGCAGTTCAAACCTCATCACTTGGACGTTCTGCATCGCCATAGGTTGTGCTGCCCTTTTCTCACAGATCTGCGCTATCAGTGTAGGGCAATCTATCATTTCATGATCGAACTGCTCGCAGTAGGGGCATGATATTCTGGTTGAGTTGGTACAATCTCGCACGTAGTGCCCTGGTCCTCCATGGTTTTAACAAATTAGCCGCCCTTGGCCCCTTCCTGGCCCCATTCCTCCCCATCCTCACCCTCACCCATGGAACCCACCGCGCGCTATCGCCACGGCTAGATCCTGACCTCACACCTGAATCTGCATCCTGTAGGCTGGCATTCGATCCATCACTAATTCATAACTACGGAAATCTCATTCATCGTGGCCCACCGATCTGCAAAAATTTCAAAATAGCTGTTGGGGGGTCTGGATAAACTTTTGTAGTAGGGGACAGTTGTCCGTGTTGTGCTTTCCTCCCACCTGACAAATTGTGCACCAGATCGAGGGTGCCACGCTTGGCCTCACTTGTGCCTATGGTCATAACGGCATCGGTCCCCCTGCTATCAAGTATTTTGTGAATATCAAATAATGATCCTTATCGTGGCCCTGGCCTTTACACTTTATGCACCACACCTCCTCATGCACTTCTCGCCTGGGTGCCTTCTCCTATTTCAGACTCTACATTTCCAAGCATAGATTTTGTATTTGTGCATGTATCTATTGAACTCCCAACCCAGGATCCTATATTGGAGTCTCATGCAACCTCATCGCTATTTCTAATGCTTCAGTGTGGGTCGAGATCTTCTACTATGACAGTGTTGTCGTCAGATGTGGTGTTAAAGAAGCCACAAACCACCCGCAGTGTTGCGCATCTGTTAGTGTCATGTTAGCCTCTTGAATCATACTCTTCAGTATCTGATCTAGATCCCAAGGGGTTTCTCCTAGCAACATCATGATCTACTTGAATCCTATGATCGACTACGTCTCTGATTTCAGTCGACTAAACTCCCTTTTTAGCACATCCGAGATCTCTGTTATTCTCGCATTGGGGTGATCGCTAGAGTGCTTAATATACCCAGTCAGCATGCGATCTTGCAGTCCACTTACCAGGGTAGCCTTTTTAATATTATTGTCTGTAACTCCATGCACTTCCCACGTTGTCCTTACTAGAACCAAAACTATTATGGATCTTCACTACCTACTCCTTTGAATACAGGAAACTTGATCGCATTCGCCATGCTAAACTTCTGGTTTACGCGTAGGTGTGTTAGGGCCACCTACGAACTCGTACCGCTTGATCCAATCAATCTTCAATCTCTTTTTTCATAGGGTTCCAAACTTCTGACATCAAACATCCCTTAGGCAGATCCCAGTCCCAGTAACAGAACCATTTGTTGGCTTATTGGGCCCTGACCCAGGTTCGGAAGAGTTATTAGCCAAACAAATCCCATAGCTACTAGCCCTTTCGGCAACAATCCGTGAAGCGCAGACTGAGGTCACCCGAGGTAGCAAGGGAGGGTGCTAGAACTAGGTTTCTACACCCTTGGGATGTCTTGATGTGGTCGAGAGGGTTCGCGACCTTCCTATACCTTCGTGTTACTCTGTACTGCTATCGAGATTTTGCATAGATCCGTGCAGGTGCACATTCTTATTAAAGAAATTGTTATAGATATGATCTTCTTATTACAATATTTAATCAAACATTTAATAATATTAACCAGTGTGCATTACTATCATTCATAAAGACAGGTTAAAACTCATATAACAAATGTATAAACTAGAATATAACCACATTCGTAATAACTCAGAATCAACACAACATTTTAGAACCAACTCATCTTTATTAATATCTTCGTTTCAGTACAATTGTCTCTATGTCCTGTGCACACGGTTGTAGGGGTACGTGCACATAGCTGTGGACTCTATCAGGCCTCACGCACATAGCTGTGGAGCCTCTATCTACCCACTAACACCCTTGACACGAACTTACAGACACAAAACACTGATTACTTTCACCAACCCATAACATATCAGATCTAGTCAAAAAACTACTTTCTACCCTTAGAGCCTCGTTCTATTTATACATTCCCATGGTCCACGGACCATAGGTAGGCTAACTTACTTCCTATTATTCTATATTATTTCTGGGTAGAAAACCCCTTGACTCAACCTATTACATTTTGCACTCCGTGCATTTCATAGATTTACAATAGTATTACCCTAAATTCTAAGCTTTAAGCCCCAAAACCATTATGCGGGGCCTTTGCTGTCCAACAGATATATATGCAACAACCACAAGGAAATGAGGTAAAAGGTAAGGAAAAAAGTAGTGTGCAAGTTGAAGAAGAGCTTGTATGGCTTAAAACAAGCTCCAAGGCAGTGGCATATAAAATTTCACAGGTTTATGTCTGAATAAGGTTATACTAGATGTCACTCTAATCATTGTGTTTATCTCAAAAGGAAAAATGATGGCAGCTATATTATATTATTATTGTATGTAGATGACATGGTTGTTGTAGGTTCTAAC
Organism: Pinus taeda; assembly: GCA_000404065.3. Taxonomy (NCBI): domain Eukaryota; kingdom Viridiplantae; phylum Streptophyta; class Pinopsida; order Pinales; family Pinaceae; genus Pinus; species Pinus taeda. The sequence continues at coordinate 141,210 of APFE031277853.1, read as the reverse complement.
ATGCAGGAAATAAATGTGCTCAAAATAAAATTGGAAAACTCATTTGCAATGAAGGATTTGGGTGCTGCAAAACAAATCCTTGGTATGAGAATAACTAGAGACAAGAGGAATCGCAAATTAACATTGACTTAGAGTGAGTACATACAAAAGGTGCTGAAAAGGTTTAATATGCAGAATCCAAAACCAGTTAGTATACCTTTGGCTAGTTATTTCAAACTAAGTAAGGAAATGTGTCCCATGACTCAAGAAGAAAAGGGTTCTATGTCTAAAGTTCCATATGCATCAGTAGTTGGAAGCTTAATGTATGCAATGGTTTGCACAATGCCTGATATTGCACATGCAGTGGGAATTGTAAGCAGGTACATGAAAAATCCAAGAAAAGAACATTGGATGGCAGTGAAGTGGATTCTCAAGTATTTGAGAGGTGCCACAAATCAAGAATTATGCTTTGGTGGTTCAAAAATTTCTCTATATGGATATGTTGATGCATATATGGTGGGTGATAGAGATAACAGGAGGAGCACCACAGGGTATGTGTTTACTGTAGGTGGAACAACTTTTAGTTGGGTCTCAAAACTACAAAGTGTTGTTGCACTCTCAACAACAGAAGCAGAGTATGTTGCTGCTACAGAGGATAGTAAAGAAATGATTTGGTTACAAAGGTTTCTGGATGAATTGGGTAAGAAGCAGGAGTTGGGCAAGTTATACAGTGAAAGCCAGAGTGCCATACATCTTGTAAAGAACTCTGCATTTCATTCCAACGCTAAACATATATAGCTCAAGTACCATTCCATACGGTCAGCATTGGAAGATGGACAATTGAAGCTGGAAAAGATACACACTAGATAGAATCCTGTAGATATGTTAACAAAAGCTGTAACAAGGGAGAAACTGAGATTCTGCTCAGTTTCAATTGGTCTTCAAGTATGATGAAGAAGATGAGAAATATCCAAGTCCAAAGTGGAGTCATTTTCCAGCAAATGAAGCAGTGGTGGAGTTGCTATCAATAGTCTCCAACTAGGATATTGTGGGTGTGGAGCCTGATTATCTTCTTTATTTAGAGGTATCGCCACATTGGACCTGCATTCGTAATGTGGCAGCAATGCTGCCCATAAAATGTATGCTGCAAGCGGGTGCAGGGAGGGTGGTTGTGATCTTTGGGAGCCCCCCCCCCCCGGCAGGGGATCGGGGATAGTGCCCTCAAAGCTAAAAATAGATGTAAGCCTCATAAAATGTTGTAATTTTGTAGTCAATCTAGGTCATTCATTAGGCAGAGATCTGATCGTAGAAATTATGTTTAATTTAGGGTTTTTTTCCCTAGAAGGAAAACCCTCACTATATATGAGGGAATTGTATTGAATTTATGTAGATCTATAGTCTGAGTGAGAAAGAGAGAGGAGATTGTGTGAGAGTGAAGAGGGAATTACAGCGGATCTGTTGTAGATTGTATCTCTGCAGTTTGCTAGATAATATAAAAGGAAGGACTAGCTGTTTCTCTGTGGACGCAGCCCAAATTGGGTGAACCACGTATATCTATGTCTCTCTTGTTTTATGTGTTTATGTTTCTACAATATATTTTATGTGTTTCATTGCTTTGTAATATATAATTCTCTAAAACTTATTATATAAAGAAGTGTAAGTTCCAATCACACAATACATCCATGTAAACTTGCTAGCCCCAATAGTGGTACATTACAGCCACATCTGCCTACTACTCCAAACAGATGAACTAGCTTTGTGCAATGGATAATCCAAGGCGCGTTACAATATTGTCCAAGCTCTTTACAAGATAGTCTTATTAGAAGCTTGGATGACCAAAAGCCTATACACTGAGTTATGAGGGACTATTTATAGCAAAAGGTGGGGTGACCCTTGACATTCCCATTTGTGACAGTTCAAATACCCTCCTCACTCTTCACCTACTCTATGACTGTTACATCCAACTATTGACACTTGACTTACACTTGACATGACGTTACATTCCAATGCATATGTACTCATGTGAGACAACATGGATTGAGTAACCTATGCAAGACATCACTAACACTTGGTCTGTTGTTAGGAGACCAACTCTTTGGCATGCTTGTGATGGTGAAGGTGGTGAGTTGATGCCAAGCTTGGTCGTCTGTGATGGTGCGCATGCATCTCATGGTGACATCTTGCTGAAACGAACTCTTTCCTCTGTTGCAGCCAATGCATTAGTTCGGCTCCTTCATCCAACTCATCTGCTAACATGCGCATGGTCTTCTTGGGTGTGGTTGAACTGGAAACACACTGATGCATAGTGTCCATGTTGATCTTCAAGTGTGTGCTGGTAGTCATCCGCATCAACTTTCCAAAGTACATGTTCAGCTCCAATTGGAATTTCTTCTTTTCTTCGCCTTGGTGAGTGTGTTGAATGGGTTGGATCACATGCGTGCAAACAATGACATGAATCCCTTGCATGCGATCAACAACACTTCTCACCATGTCTACTCTGTGCTAGTTGTTGGGATAGATCTATAACTTCTACGGGCACAATTCCATTCTTGAGTGCATGTTGCACCCACAGTTGTTCCTATTCTCGCTACAATTCATTCATCTATCTATGCAGTTTTATGTTCTTCCTTGACTTGCTACTTCAGTACATGCAACTCCTTCTTTGTTCCATTCTTTGTCTTCGTGCAATCTTCACATAGCGCAATCACCTAATAGCCTGAGTCTCCAAACTTTCTTTTATCATCAGTGTATCTACTTGATCTTACAACTATGTTCTACCTTTGTGCTGTCAACAACCTTCCTCTTGCATTTGTTTCATTCATTTTATTCATCGTGCTCATTGTGTTCACTTCATTCATTGCATTAGTTGTATTCGCTTCATTCGTCATGTTCACTGCATTTGTTGTGTTCGTTGCATTCCCTGCTTTCAGTATGTTTCCTTAAATTGTTGTTCATGATGTTTCTCTCCATGATATATTGATGTTCTTGTCTACGAACAACTTGATATATTCATGTGTAGGAAAGCTCATAGACACTTGATCGACTGCATCTCCAAGTGTGCTCTAAATGGTATCTTCAACTCTTCCCTCATGCAAACCATTATACCTGCACTGCCAAGAGGCAGATGAACACCTACAATACCTAGAGACATGGCAACACTCATGGAAAGAAATATGTTAGTTGAAAAGCAAAATGAACTTGAGAACTGACTTTCAACATACCTGTGTGACTGCTCATGAAGGTTGTGCAATTTCGGTCGGGAGGTCGGGACACTAACTGCCAAGACTGTCAAAGGCAAAGTCTGGGCTACTGGGAGACTAGATGACGACTGGAAATGTGCAATGCACAGTCCATTCTGGCTTCTGACTACTGGAATTGCACAATGCACAATCTCAGTTGGCAATGGTTGCAAACTTAGTGACTGCATTGCGTAATTTTTTGGGCCAGCAGTCACTGTCCCTCAAAAATGCACAAAATAGTCCTGGAGGATAGTGCCTGGGTAGAAATGCACATTTCTAGAGAGGAAGATAGAGCCTTCCTTCCCCATATTTTGCAATGCTATCTTAGTGAAGGCAAAGTCTAGACCAAGGTTGGTCTGACTCGTTGACAGGCAACTGAAAGCAAATATGATAGTGGATGCATGGTGACACTCAGTGAAAGTAGAAGTGATTGAAAATGCATGCAAACATGAATGAAATATTCAGTAAACAAATCAACATGCATGTGGGTGAAGAAAATTGCCAAATCAGCGACTGTTCGTGAAAACTAGTTTCATACATGCGACAGTAGTGAGATAGCAATGAAAACTAAGATAGTGCTAGGACAAGCTAATATACATGTAAACGATACCAAGCGTTCAAAGAAAACAAGAAAATAGTACTCATACAACCGAAAACATAGAAAGTTACAGAAATGCAACATAAGGCATGGAATGCAAGCTCACACCAAAACAACTGGGCTGAATGTGTGGACTACTCCTAGATGTGATGTGGGATGTCAGAGTTGTAAGGTTGATGTGAGGAATGAGCTTTGCAGCATCTAGTCGATGATTTTTGATAACATCGAGGTTGTGATGCGCACGCCACAAATTTAAGGAAAGTGACACTTGGTGGGAGGTTTTTGAAATCATTCTTGCATGTAACCTCCAACTGCTAAAAATAGAAATAAGGGATGGCTTTGCATGTTGCCTTCAGAGAAGTAGCCCATGCATGCAATTCGTTTTTTCTCGATCCTTGAGGGAACCGATCAACTCATCTGCACGTGCAAGAGACTTCTCGACTGCTGGGAGAAAATGTGCATTTCCAGCTGGGAGCTGGGCTGGTTGCCCAGGAGATTTGTACAATTTCGAGGTAGAGAAGTTGACTGCTGCCCAGATTTATGCAAATTTTGGGTTGAGCAACCTTGCTAGGGAAAATTGTGCAATTTTCACTGTGAGTGTTGACTGGCAGAATTGTGAAATTAAGGAGCCCAGCAATCTTCCAGACAGGATTGCGTAATTTCTGGAGGGAAGGCTAGTTTCCCTCTAGAATTCATAATTTCTTGGGGGAGCTACTCAACTTGTAGCTAGAACGAGTCTATGTGATCAGCCTGTGAGGGGAATGTATCGAGCTGTGATCGAAAGGCTACCTTTGTGAAAGCAAAACACTAAATCTTGTGAACTTGATGAAGCAAGGCAAGCTGCTGTGAAAAGTTGGTAGGGAGGCTCCAAAATGAATATAAGGAAAAATTTTAGAGGGTGGTTGTAGCCACTAAAACACTTGGCGACACACTGGTAGAACTCCAGCTCTCTAACTGGACCTTGTTCGTGAAAAGCAAGTCTAACACCTCCGGAAGTATTGTTCAGTTCTTAGCTCATCTTGGTTTCACACTAGCTTTATTATAAGATATAGCATATGCCAAGATCTTGGTCGATTGAGACATATTCCAAGCCAAGGAAACACAGTTGTTTCAATTGGGGTTGATGAGTATATTGGTGCACAAGAAGTATAGTCGTCAAAGTCTTAGTTTCATCTTTGGTGTTGCTCCACTACCAGCAAGACTAGATAGTACCCTGATGGAGTCACATCGGAACACAAGCATGGCTTCGCTACCAGCGAGCCTGGTCAGTACCCGGGTGGAGTTACTTGCATCACCTCCCTATGCAAGAAGCCTTTCTCTTCTTTTTCCTTATTCATTTTTAGTTTTGAATTTTTTGACTTTTCATTTTTTCATTTTTTCATCTGTGCATAGCACTTATTCATTTCAGAGGCAGAAGGGGAATCCCGACTTATTGAGAAGAGAAGAGGTTGTTCTAGTAGGGAAGTAGTTTATTATATCTCTAACGTGCCTGTTAAAGTTTCCCCATCACCTTACTCTACTTGATTGAGATGACAAGGGTTAACCCAAAAACAACTGACTAGAGAAGGTGACACTAGTTAGCACGCAAGCGTTGTGTTTTCACCAAGGTTCACTTCAAACAGTATATATTTTCCTTCGATGTATCACAGACTAAAAGTAAAAAGCTCTTCATATAGAGGCAATATGATAGATAACCAAGTAGTGATAGATATACAAGCCCTCTTATACTTCACCCAACTTGTTTCAAGAGTCATACATGGTTTCATGTGAAACTAACCTACGAATGAAATGAGCGAACTATATGAATGAAACAAGAGAAATAACAAACAACAAAGCAAAAGAAGAGCAAAAGTAAAATTGAAAGAAAAGTAAGTAATAAAACAAGAAAGTAGACAAACAATCAAACAAAGCAAGTAAGAAAACAAGCATGCAAGAAAACTGACTGAAAGGAAACACTAATCCTACTCCTACACTAACGGTGCATGGGCCTGATCACGTGAAGTTATATTTCCAATGTAGCCATTAGCACATTGGTTGACCCATGTTGGTGAAAGCTTGGTCTGCGAGCAAACCAGTTGTGCGAACTAGCAAGCAAGAAAGATATAACAATGAAGACAACCACACTTTGTGTTTGATAGAGCCCACAAGACATAAGTGAGTGGAAGTGCATGACGAGTAGTCTGTGGACTTATTATGGTGTTCTGTGACACTACATGCAACTTTGAAGCATAAGCACACTATTAACTATGACATGCAAGCAAACGAAAGAAACAAAGATAACTTGCGTCACAAATGAGTGGTTGCAATGTAAGATTCCTCCAATGCATGAGCAATGGGGTCTTGCAGTTCAAGTGGAGGAAGTGTGATCTTTGTGCGAGATTGATCTTTAATGCATACAGATGAGTGATGAGGATCCTTGGGTGATTGAACAGTTTCCTTACCAGAAGTGAGACTAACCCCAAGAGAGCGAGGGCCTGACATAACCATTAGCTTGGGCTAAAATGCCTCGATAGTCTTAGGTGTTTCAACTTCATCATCATATAGATCATCATAAACGATGGCTTCGAAAGATCAACTATGATAGAATAATAATCATGATTGTGATCAAATACAGACACAAATGAATCACAACTGCCACGATCAGAAAAATCAATGATTTCATCAACATCCTCATGATCAAATGAATCGAACGGAGGGGTAGTTGAAAAGAGGACAAAATCATCCTCTGTGTTTCTAGAAAAGACAGATGAAAGATCAAGTGGATTTTCAATTAATATCTTATACTCTCCATTTTCGAATGATGGACCAACATTCGGTGCTTCCTGCGAGTGATCAACAATGGGTGCATTCATGGATGAAGACACACATGCAAATTCATGGATGGCAGGTTCACCAAAGATGTTAGGAAATAACGGAGGGGGCTCGGACATAAGGGAGTCCTCCTTTGCCAATGTCAATGCTCAAATTCCCATTCATACTCTTTGTGAATAACAGTGCCCCCTAGTTGTCCAACACCAACTCCGTCAATGGGTTGCTCCTCATTCACAATAAGTGAAGAGTCTGGAATGGACAAGCACAAGACAATTTCATCTAGAAGAACACCTGAGTGTGAAGACAAGGTCATAGAACAGAATGCATATGAGAACTTGAAGGACTCACAACCAAATCTGCACTAAAATTAAGTGAAGTGATGTCGGGATGTGAAAGATGAACAAGTGTGTGAGCATGATTCTCAACATCACTCAGTAGTGGTGGAGCTATTTTATGAGAGGAAGGCAAACAGTTAGTCAAGATAGTGACAGAATCCACATGAGATTGTGTAGCTCCATTAATGAATAATGTTGAGTGAGGCTTGATCTCAAGCTTATTCTTGGGACGGGAAGATTTCTTAAGGCAATACTCGAACCGGTCCCAAAGATAGGAAAATTTCATCTGGCTCCTCAGAGGTTGAAACTGCAAGTCATGCAAGCACTGCCAAAATTCAATAACTGATTCATGCAGAACCTTTTGTTGCTACAACAATTTTCGGTCAATATTGTTTGGATCAAAATGATAGAAAGTGTCTTCAATAAGATCACAGAAGTGCCCAAATGAGTGCATGTTGTTAGCCGTTAGGTTGAGTAGCCATAGACATGGAGATTCGCGAAGCATGTGTGAAAGAAGCAAGCTAGCCTATTCGTCAAAACACCCATCTTCCTCATGAAGCATGGAAAGAAATTCATGTAATTACTCAGGCCAGGTCACTTCGCATTTACCATCATACATGTAAGTGGACAAGAGATTGAAAAAATCCCTCATGATGGAGACATCTTCACGATTTGAGAAACATGGTAGATGGAGAAGAGTCCAAGAATCCATGAAAGGTATGCAAAGGTTCAAAATTGGATGAGACAACACAGCTTGTCATCTACCCCTCCTTCTAGTGCCAGAAATGTTGACGGTGTTGGACCCACCAACATGTCAAGGGTATCTCCCCAATAGGAAGTCCTAATTAGACCTCATATTGTTTGGTGTAGGAGTCCCAACAATGGATCGTAAATACCACAATGTCACACAAAGATAAGTAAGATAACTCTATCAGTAGCAAGGGTGTGACTGTTGCAGTGAGTCAAGGAAGGTGTATGAGAGGTTTTGAACACAGGTGGGTTGATATGAGTGTGCCCCTTGGTAACCTGTAAGTGTACTCAGTTGGAAAGGGAACACATGAGAAAGGATGCATCACAAGCTGGAAAGCAGGTTAGTCTAACAATCCAAAGTGTTGGTCAAACCAACAACACATCTGCAACAAGATTCATATAATTGCATACAAAAGTGTTCATACACAATTACATAAGTTAAACAACATACATTTCTATAGCAACCAGAATAGTCCAACTACAATAATAACATATGCATGAAAACGTTTTGGCTCTTATTATATAAAGAATTGCAAGTTCCAATCACTCAATACATCCATGTAAACCTTCTAGCCCCAATAGTGGAACGTTACAGCCACATCTGTCTACTCCTCTAAAGAGATGAACTAGCTTCATGCAGTGGAGAATCAAAGGTGCATTACAATATTATCCAAGCTCTTTCCAAGATAGTCTTATCAGAAGCTTGGCTGACCAAAAGCCTATACAATGAGTTATGAGGGACTATTTTAGATAAGGGTGGGGTGAACCTTGACATTCCCCTTTGTGACAATTCAACTACCCTCATGACTCTTCACCTACTTATGAATTTTACATCTAACTATTGGCACTTGACATGACGTTACATTCCAATGCACATGTACTCATGTGAGACAACATGGCTTGAGTAATCTATGCAACACATCACTAACACTCGGTTTGTTGTGATGAGACCAACTCTTTGGCATGCTTGTGATGGTGAAGGTGGTGAGTTGATGTCAAGCTTGGTTGTCCGTGATGGTGTGCATGCACCTCATGGTGACATCTTGCTAAAGTGAACTCTTTCCTCCGTTGCAATCGATGCATTGGTTCGGCTCTTTCATCCAACTCATATGCTAGCATGCACATGGTCTCCTTGGGTGCAGCTAAACCGACAACACACTGATGCAATAGTGTTCGTGCTGATCTTCAAGTGCGCGCTGGTGGTCATGCGCATCAACTTGCTAAAGTACATGTTCAGCTCCAATTGGACTTGATTCTTGTCTTCCCCTTGGTGAGTGTGATGAAAGGGTTACGCATGCATGTGCACAATGACATGAATCCCTTGCATGCAATCAACAACACTACTCACCATGTATGCTCTGTGCCAATTTATGGGATAGATCTATAACTTGTATGGGCACAGTTTCATCCGTGAGTGCATGTTGTGCCTACTTTTGTTCTTGTTCCTGCTGCAACTCATTCGTCTATCTGTGCATCTTCATGTTCTTCCTTGATTTGTTGCTTCATCACATGCAACTCCTTCTTTATTCCATTCTCTGTCTTCGCTCACTCTTCATGTCACATTGTCACCTCACAGCCTGAGTCTCCAAAGTTGCTTTCATCGTTAGTGGATCTACTTGATCTTGCAACTTTGTTCCACCTCTGTGTTGTCAACAAACTTCCTCTTGCATTTGCTGCATTCGGTGCGTTCATTGTATTCGCTACATTCGATGTGTTCACTGTATTCACTACATTCATTGTGTTCACTACATTTGTTGTGTTCGTTGTATTCATTGCATTTGTCATGTTCGCTGCATTTGTTGCGTTCATTGCATTTAGTATGTTTCCTTCAACGGTTGTTCATGATGCTGCTCACGGTGATATCTTGATGTTCTTGTATACGAACAACTTGATATCTTTGTGAGTAGGCAATCTCATAGATATTTGATCGACTGCATCTCCAAGTGTTCTATGAATGGTGTCTTCGACTCTGCCCTCATGGAAACCATTGTACCTACAATGCCGAGAGACAGATGAACACCTACAATACCTGGAGACATGGCAAAACTCATGGCAAGAAATTTGTCAATTGAAAACCAAAATGAACTTGAGAACTGACTTTCAACATACCCGTGTGACTAATCATGAAGGTTGTGTAATTTCAGTCAGGAGGTCGAGAGATTAACTGCTAAGACTATGAAAGGCATAGTCTGGGCTACTGGGAGACTGGATGACTGTTGGAACTATTTAATGCATTGTCTAGTCTCATTGCTGACTATTGGAATTGTGCAATGTGCAATCTCAACTGGAAATGGTTGCAAGCTCAGTGACTGCATTATGCAATTTTGGGCCATCAGTCACTGTCCCTGAGAAATGAAAAGAATAGTTGTGGAGCACAGTTCCTTGGCATAAATGCACATTTTTGTAGAGGAAGATAGAGCCTTCCTTCCCCAAATTGCACAATGTTGTCCCAGTGAAGGCAGGGTCCAGACTAAGGTTGGTCTAACTCGGCGATGGGAAACTAAAAGTAAATATGATAGTGGATGCATGGAGATACTTAGTGAAAGTATAAGTGATTGACAGTGCATGCAACACATGAATGAAAGTTTTAGTAAACATATCAACATGCATGTGGGTGAAGTGAGTCGTCTAATTGGTGACCGTTCGTGAAAAACAGTTTCATGCATCTGAAATCAGTGAGATAGCAACAAAAACATATACAATGTTAGGAAAACCTAATATACATGTAAACAACAACAAGCATTCAAATAAAACAAGAAAACAATACTCACACAAGCGAAAAAAAACAAAAAGTGACAGAAATGCAACACAAGGTATGGAAAGAGGGCTCACCCCAAAACAACTATGATGAATGTGTTCAATGCTCCTAGATGTGATGTGGGATGTCAGAGTTGTAAGGTTGATGTGAGGAATGAGTTCTATGACATCGAGTTGATTAGTTTTGATAAAATCGAGGTTGTGATGCGCATGCCACAAATCTAGGGAAAGTGACACTTTGTGAGAGGTTTTTGAAACGATTCTTGCATGTAACCTCCAACTACTAAAAATAGATCCCTGAAGCAAAAGATTCCCTTGCACGCAGCCTTGGGAGAAGTAGCCCATGCATGCAAACCAATTTTTCTCGGTCTCAAAGGAAAATGGTCAACTCAGCTGTACATGCAAGAGACTGCTTGACTGCTAGGAGAAAATGTGCATTTTTGGTTAGGAGCTCAGCTGGATGCCTAGGAGATTTGAGCAATTTCTAGGTAGAGTAGCTGATTTCTACCTATATTTGCACAAATTCTAGGTTGAGCAGCCCTGTTGGGGAAAATTGCACAATTTTCCCTATGAGTGTTGACTGGCAGAATTGCATAATTCTGGAGCCCAGCGAGCTGCCGACAGGATTGCGCGATTTATGGAGGGAAGGCTAATTGCACTCCAGAATTGCACAATTTCTTGGGGGGAGCTACTCAGCCTGTAGTTGGACCGATTTCGAGTGATCATCCTTTGAGGGGAATGCATTGAGCTGTGATCGATAGGCTGCCTTTGTGCAAGAAAAACACTAAAGCTTGTGAACTTGAAGAAGCAAGGCAAGCTGCTATGAAATGTTAGTAGGGAGGCTCCAAAACGAAGTTAAGGAAAAAATTTGGAGGGTGGTTGTAGCCACTACAACACCACCTTAGTGGAGAATTTCACAATAAATCTTTCGGTAGAGAAGGATTTTCTATCTACAGGTGCCCTCAAGCATGACTCCCGAGAGGAAACCAAACTGTCCACTAAGAAAACTCAAAACTTGACCAGTAAGTCCATCGATAAGGACAAGGATTCCTTCAATTTCAAGGGGTTAGCCAAATCTTTAAAGAAATTAAAGAATGAGGTTTCTGAGTTGAAAAGGAAGACTAGTGAATCCTCCCCAGGAGGAAAATACTCCAAACCTTTCTTCCGAAAGACCAACAATTCCCCCCCAAAATCGTCTCAATGGTCCAATACAAATTTCAATGTAGAAGAATTAGGAAAACACAATTTCTGCACTTTACATAAGGCCTCTCATTCCGAAAATACCTGCCCGCAATGGATCCATAACAAGAATATTGTAGTGATCCAGTTCTTGGAAGATCAAGCAATAGGCGAGGGTGAAGAAGAATCCAATGATCTAGAAGAGGAAACCACACCTCCCGATGATGACACTTCCTTCGCTATTCTAATATTCGAAGTCATCCGTGAGGAAGAGGTTCAAGTCTTTCAAGAAGCCATTGTATGATACACTCCCCCACCTAAGCCTCCAAAAAATTGTAGTTGCAAGAGCAAGGGGCCATTATAAGAGTCCACCCAGGAAGAAAAGAAAATGACTTTGTTCATAAGGGTCTTTCCACCTAACAACACGATCCAACCACCCACCCCTTCCCCTAATGGCGAGAGCCTAAAGTATCCCTCATAGGGTGGCAAATGAAACACCTCCACATCTAGAGTCTTGACCAAAGATGGTTCAACACCCTGTACCCATAGGCCTCCCTCTTAAGGACTTCATCCATGGACTTGGGATAAAATGTTATTGAGGATATGAAGAATATGTGAGCCAACATCTCATTTTATGATCTTGCCAAGTTAGCTAGCCAGTGGGAGCTAGTTGCCAAGACTTTCGCCACCTCATTAGCAACCTCTAATATTTCCCCTTTAGCCAATACTAATGCTCACAACCGATCTCAATCTGTGATCGACCTCCAATCCATTGTAAATGCCGCAAACGCAAACATGAGAGGTTCAAATCCCCCGTTCCTTATAACCTTTGAAGTCTTAAACTTCAATGTGAATAATTGTCTCATTAAGTTTGGCGCATCAACCAATGTCATGCCCTATTCAATATGAAAAATCCTAAACATCCAATCCAAGAAGATGGATGCTGAGATCCTCCAACTGGATAGATCCCAAGTCCCTACTGTTGGCGAATTAAACAATGTGACAATCTTCTAACTCTCGGGTGCACCAGTGCATTGACATAATTGTGGTTGACATCCTAGAGGCCTATGGGTTACTTCTTAGTAGGGACTGGTCCTGCAAAATCTAATGTTATTTCTCCATGGCCTGGTCCCACTTGTAGTTACCCTATAAAGGAAAGAAGAATCAAATCAGGGTTAATAGAAAACTTTTCATGAATCATATAGTCACAAATCTTGAAGGCTCTAATGAGACAATCAGCTTCATTCAGCAGGAACTAGGAATGTCTTTTCTTGAGGCAATGATGGGTTGTTATCAATCCAAACTATTTCCCATCCCACCTGATACCAAACTAGAACTCCCATCACACACCCTTACTGATGAAAATGAAATTTGTACTCTAGATCTATGTACTCCAAACCTGCCCATGCTTAATGATGAAATATGGACACTATATTATGACGGGTCTAAGACTCATGACGAGGCCAGAGGACATTGCATACTCATGGACTCCAAAAGGAAAAAAAAAAAGTATTCTCCTGTAGGTTGGCATTCCGATGCACAACAACACCACAGAGTACGAGACACTGATCTTCAGCCTCAAGAACGCTATTGACCTAAAAGTTAAATGTTTGAAGGTGATAGGCGACTATGAAATAATTACAAGATAGGTATGGAACATAATTCAATGTTTATCACTACATATAAAGAGCTATCAACAACAGGTATGGGACCTTATTGATTCTTTTAAAGCTTTCAATATTAGTTATGTTCCTAGATTCAATGACATCATTTTTGATACTCTAGAAAATGTTGCAACTATATTTACACCTCTTAGGGATGGTTTTTCAATTAAAATGGTTTATAAACTAGTTGTCCCTGATAATGTAACTACCTTCTACATTTTCAATGATAGACAATAGATATTGGGTTTCATGGCAAACACATAGGTATTTAAAGACACAACCATCGAAGAAGAGGAACCTGAAAGTTCCTTCCAAGAAGAGGCATAATCACATAAGGGGAACCCCATACCTAAAGGATTGGTCACACTAGAAACATTATTTGATCTACAGAACTTCTTATTAGACCTGTCAAACACCAAAACACAGAGTTCCACTCTTTCGCACAAACAATTCAACCTTGGGACTGATGCTAACCCCAAATTTGTTAACATAGGTTTGGGATATTCCTCTCAGGAAAGAAAATCTCTCATCGGTTTGTTCAAGAGGTACCAGGACATTTTCGCCTGGATATGCAATGGTATAAAGACTTATGACCCATGAATCATTCAACATGTTATTCCTATGAAATAAGGGGTCAAATCATTTCAGCAAAAGTTAAGGAAAGTGCATCCCACATTAGAAACCCTCATCCAAAAGGAGATCAAGAAGTTGTTAGATGTACACATTACCTTTAAATTTAAGCATTCTACATGGGTTTCAAACCTTGTTCCAATATGGAAAAGTCTGGCGAGATCCATTTTTGTGTCGATTTCCGGAATCTTAATCGGGCATGAGACAAACATAACTACTCAGTCTCGTCCATGAAAAAAATTCTCCAAACAGTTTCAGGGTCGGAAATTTTTTCCTTGCTTGATGGCTTCTTTGGTTACAATCAAGTTCTGGTAGTTGAACTGAACCGGATAAAGACAACCTTCAGGATGAAGTGGGCAATGTTCACATACTAATGTATGCCTTTCAAGCTTATCAAAGTCGGGGAAACATTTCAAAGAGAAATGGACATCGGTTTCAAGGGTTTGATGGGTCAAAGTATGGTGGTTTACTTAGATGATGCCATTGTCTTTTTAAAGAAGAGGATTGACCACCTCCACCATATCAAGCAAATCTTTGAATGGTGACGAAAGTATGTGATCTCATTTAACCCCAAGAAGAGCATATTCACAGTTTCTGAGGGAAATTTCCATGGACATATCATCACCAAGGACAGAATCACCGTTGACCCTGACCGCGCGAAAGAAATAGCACAGATTCCTTGTCCTAGCAACAAAAGAGGTATGAAATCTTTAATTGGTAAAATCAATTTCATTCACAAGTTTATTTCAAATTTTTCCCATATTATTAAGCCTTTACAAAGCATGATATATAAGGATTTGATGTTTAAGTGGAACCAAGAAGAAGAGGGAGATTTCAATCGTATAAAGAGAGCTATCACTGAAGCTACTTCCCTCTACATCCCTAATTTCAACAATGTAGCATCCCCTCTCAGGTCTACCCAAAGTAACCATGCTAGTCGAGGTAATAAGAGATGAGAGGCTACCATGATGGGATTAAAAGTCCTATGTGTCCTTAAGGAAGTGGAATCGATGGAACATCACACATAATCATTCAACACCATCAGCAAACCCCTCATGAGGCAAGTCAACCACTTAGACATCTTGTCCGTGAATTTCACTTTTGTTTGAGAAATGTAGGGCAGAGTAATGTACCCTAGAAACAACCCAAGTGAGTTATAACACTTCCCAGCCTTCAACAAACAATGTTAGTTCCTAGGGTAACACTCTGTAGGCCAGCAATCCCAAAAGTTGAGCCATTTTTCTAGCCCAGACTTCCAGGCCTCTGCCCAGAACTTGTTGGGACCTTCAGGAATCATTAAAAACATGATAACAATGCTAATGAATCAAACTCAACTTCAGGATTAGGCCTACGCTTCCCTAATGAGGGCTTACATTTTGTCAAACACTTGGCATCAATACAACCTACAGGTCTAGAATATAAGACAAAGCATAAATGACTAAAATAATGTATGAAACATAACCAAAAGTATCACCTCCTTCTCCAATGAACTATTATATCGTAAATGAGGTCTTACATCCATTCATTTAATAGTTACAAGTAAATACAAAAAATAGCCATGACATGAACCATTCATTTAACCATGCTTATAACCAACATAAAACCATGTAAATATCATAGATAAGAGAACCATTTAATCCACATATACACAAGTGTAAAAGTAATAGAACTTAGCTTTTATTAATGATAGGCAAATCTGACTAGGTTCGGGATTTCCACATACTACCCAACCATAAACATGGTTGAACCAAATTTCTCTTTCAAGCACTCACCCCCGTGCCATATTCCAACCATGAATGTGGGATTTCATAGAACAACCAAGGGAATCTAGAGGCTAAACCAACTCCACCCTCATCAAACTGTGATCACACCAAAACTAAAGCTCCGATCACAACCAAACCGAACTTGGAATGCTATCCGGAATCCATCACTATCCTTGAGGAATTTTCCATCTCCTTGTCTCTTCGGCTTTACTGCAATCCAAAACGAATCACTAGGCCCTAAACTAAGACTATTCTCTTAGGGTTTACCGCAATCCAAGCCTAGATCATTGTGCCCTAAACCGAGACTTCTCCCTTAGGCTTTACTGTGTATCCCACCAACACCAGTCAAGGAATTCCTAGGCCTTTATGAATGAAACATGAGACTACCTCCACCCTAGATTCTGAAATCCATCCAGAAAATCAAAACTCAAACCCAAAATAGACATCCGAACACCATGGAATTCAGAAAAAGGCAAGGCTAAGTTGAAATCCACTATCATAACTTGGTAAAACCATGCCACCAACAAAAAGAGAACCGTACATCAACTTTCAAAGCCATGCATGTCCAAACCAGCTAGTGAATCACACATGAAAAATGTTATTTGTGAGGGTTCCTACTGAAGTTTCTTGATCCTGCTTCCCTTCGTTGATCCTTGCTTGCTTTTCCTTTCGTTACTTCAAACTAGAGTGCTCCAAGAAAACTCTAAGTGACCAAGAGTGAGAGAGAGAGAGAGAGAGAGAGTAATGAGAGAAATCTAAAGCTAAACTGACAAAACTTTACCAACTGATCCTCATAAACATTTTTATTAACGAAGCCTCTATTTTCTTCATTTTCCATTATTTTCCTTCAGTTTCCTCCTCACATGTAACCTTTGAACTTTTACCTTCATTTTCTCCTATTTTCCTTTATCTTCATAGATAAATGTGCCAAAATTCCTTTTAATTCCTTTTCCTTAGCCTTTGCCAATTTTCCTTACCCAAAACATACATCTAGTGATACCCACTAGGGTATATTTGCCCAACATTTAGCTTGGAATAAGTGTCCCTTAACCATGGTCTTATTTTTCCTTTATTAACTTTTATTACATGAAATTCTCACCAGGTTTGTTACAAAACCATCCCCCTTGGGGAACACCATCCTCGATGTTAAACCACACAGTGACCTCAGTAAAACCGTTGAAAAGAAAACGTACTTCCCATGCTGATTTATAACTTAGCTCGATGTAGTATTTACAATGAAAGACCTGCTTAAAACAAAAGCATGACAACAGGACAATATAACAACCATAATAACATGACACCCATATTGCTTATTGGAGCTTTATAACTTATCTCATGGTGGTATTTACATCTTTAAATCTATATTATATATATATTATATATATATATATTAATATATATATATATATATATATATATTAAGATAATATATATATATATATAATATATATATATATATATAATATATATATATATATATATATATAATATAATATATTATATATATATATATTATATAATATATGCATACATACATATACGAAAACATCAACAAGAACATATGCCAAACATATACCAAAATCAAAAAAATTGATTTTCTCAACTGGGAAAACAATGAAGGACCACGGCTCAGTTATGATTCATCATCTCCCAAGTATCTTCTTCAAGCCCAAAGTGTTTCCACTACACTTTAACATTCTCTATGGCTTTGTTCCTGAGCATGAGATGTTTCCACTACAGTATCCATTGAGGCTCTGACTGGAACTCTCCTTCTTGCTCCACCTGCAATACAGACCAATCAATAACATGATCAAGATCCTTTATATACTTCTTAAGCAATGAAATATGGAAAACATCATGGAATTTCACTATTGGAGGTAGTTCAAGTTGATATGCCACCGGTCTAATCCTCTCAAGGATCTCAAAAGGCTTGCAATACCATGGTGCCAAGTTAGCACATGAACCAATCCTCAAAGAGATTTTCTTAGGCTTGATGTGCAAATACACATTATCCCCAATTTGAAACTCCTTTAATTCCCTATGATGATCGACATAACTCTTCTATATATCCTAGGCAACCTTTAGATTTGTCTTTATAACCTGCATTTCTTTCTCCATGTCTACCAACATGTCCGGTCCAATAAGTACCCTATTCACTAGATCACTCCAGCTGATGGGAGTGCTACAACTCCACCCATAGAATGCCTCAAAATGACTCATCATCAATGACTCATGATAACCATTGTTGTATACGAACTCAACTAATGGAAGATACTCCTCCCATTTCTTTTACTAGTGCATCACGTACATCCTCAACATATCCTCCAAGACCTTGTTGAACCTCTCTGTTTGTCCATATTTCTATCGATGATAAGTTCTACTGAAGGCCAAATATGTACCCAAGCCTACAAATTTCTCCTTTCAAAACTTGGAAGTGAACTTTGCATCCTTGTCTGACAAAATATTCCTTGGAACACCATGTAGTCTCATTATCTCTCTTATGAACACCTATGCTACCCCACTCACTAAATATGTAGTCTTTACTAGAATGAAATGAGCTACCTTGCTCAACCTGTCAACCACGACCATAATAGAATCATGTTGCTTCACTGTCCCTAGAAGACCTATAATAAAATCCATGGAAATGACCTCCCATTTCCATTCTGGAATCGCAATAGGTCGTATTAGACCACCAAGATGCTTACATTCCACCTTTACCTGATGACAATCTAAACATTAAGCCGTGAATTTTGCCATTCCTTCTTCATATTCGGCCAATAGTAAAACTTATTCATTGTCGTCAATGTCTTTTGATACCCTGGATGAACTGAGTATGGCTTCACGTGCAACTCCCTCAAGATAATCTTCTTTCTCTCATTGCAATTCGGCACATAGATCTTGTCTTTAAACCTCACCAAACCATCGGTTGTGAGATGGTAGTTTGCATCCTGATCCCCTGTACCTGTACCTGCACTTTATTGTAACATGTGCGTGATCTCCTTGTATTTTTCATCTTGCTGACCTACTGGTAAGATCCTATCCTGTAACTCTGTCCCATAAGAGCTTATAGTTGTTATATGATTTACCTATACCTTCCTGCTTAGAGCATCTGCAACCCGTTTCTCTTTCCCTTTGATGTATCTGATCTCAAAGTCGAACTCACTAAGAGTAGCCAACCATCTAGCTTGTGTGGCATTTAGATTCAGTTGGTCAAAAAAATACCTCAACCCATTGTGATTGCTCATCAATGTGAACCTCCTGCCCAGAAGATAATGTCTCCATATCTTCAATGGATGTGTAATTGCTGCTAGCTCAAGATCATGCATTGGATATTTTCACTCATTCTCATTCAGTTTCTGTGATTCATAACACATTACCTGTCCTTCTTGCATGAGAACTCCACTAAGCCTCTCTTGCAATCATGTCTACATGCTACAAACTCCTTGTCTAGATCTGCAATCTTTAGCACTGGTGCATGTGTCAACAACTACTTAAGCTGCTCAAAACTAGCCTCAAATTCTTCTATCCATTTGAATTTCTTACCTTTCCATTGTAATGACGTGATAGGATATGAAATGTGTGAGAATTTCCTAATCAACTTCCTGTAGTAACCTGCCAATCCCATGTATGATCTCACCTCATCCACATTCCTAGGAGCTTCCCACTCCATGATAGCCCTTATCGTTTCTAGATACATTGCTATGTTGTCCTTGGAGACAACATGTCTCAAGTAATGTACCTCAGTCTGAAGGAAACTACACTTGATGAGCTTAGCATACAATCGACGCTCTCTTAGAAACCTCAACATTGTTGCTAAATGTTCGGCATGTTCTTCCTCATTCTTAGAATATAGTAGTATGTCATCAATGAATAAATAACAAACTTATCCAAATAAGGACACAACACACTATTCATTAAACACATGAATGTAGCTGTAGCGTTATTCAAACCAAATGGAACAACAGCAAATTTATAAGTTCCATACCTGGTAATGAACGTAATCTTGAAGATATCATCTTCCTTAATGCATACTTGATGGTATCCCAATCTCAAGTCGATCTTAGAGAACATTGTTTCTCCCTTTAACTGATCAAAGAAATCATCAATCCATGGCAAAGGGTACCCATTCTTGATCGTTAACTTGTTCAACTACCTCTAGTCAATGCACAGTCTAAAAGTACAATCTTTCTTCTTTATGAACAACATTGGTGCGACCCAAGGTGATGCACTTGATCTAATGTATCCTTTGTCCAACATTTCCTTTAACTGTAATTTCAACTCTACCAACTTAGGTGTGCTCACCTTGTAAGGTGCCTTCGATGCTAGAGCTGCCCCTCGTACCAACTCAATAGAAAATTCTACCTCCCTATGAGGTGGCAACTCTGAAATGTCCCCATTAAATACATGTTGAAATTGTTTCAATACTATGTACTTGCTTAATGCATCAACATCCTCAACCTCCTTATTCTTGTCACTAGAAATTTGTACTTCAAACATCACACAACCTTTTCTACAACTATGCTTAGCTTGCAGAGTGGTGACCATCCTCACTGATGTAGGCTTCTTCTTTCCCTACAAAGCCCTCTTTTCCCCACTATCACCCAAATATCCAATGGCCTTGTCGAAGAAATCCATTCTGGTTCTATGAAGGTATATCCAATCCATTCCCAAAAGCATAATATATGATCCCAATGGAAATACATGCAAATGTGTTGTTGTAGACACACCATTTAACTCGAATGCACAAGCTCTTACCCAATGGTGAACTCATTTCTTTGTACCTTTAGTCAACTGTACCAACCAATATTCTACATGCACTTCTTTCCTCAAACCATTTTTATCCACCAAGTCAAGGTTAATATAACTATAGTTAGATCCACAATTAATCAAAATAGAAACAACTTGATCATAAGGCTTACCATCCATCTCAATGATCGATACCTAATGATCCTCATTCCTATTGTCCACAACTGCATAGATTTGAGGAATACTATGACCAACATCACCAACTGCATGCACCTCCTGAGCACTATAGATTTGGGGTCTACCACCACTCTCATACTACATAAAATCCTTGTTACGATGATCCTTACCACATATCCAACACTGCAATGGTTCCCTAACACCGCGTCTAGCCTCCTGCTCTCCATGTCCCTTCTCAGATATATTGAATATTTTGTAAGGAACTACATTTTCTTTATCACTTACATATTAAGGTCTTCCTCTCATTGGTGGTCATTTTCCTTTAGATTTGTTATTTCCTTTTAAGTCATGCTTAGGCTCAACTTTATGCTTCAACTGCTCATAACAATTCATCAACTTTCGGATGGCCTCCTCCAATGATCTAGGCTCATTGAACTCAATATCTTCCTTGTATGCAAATGGAAATCCAGTGATGAATTTTTTAACCTTGGCCTTCTCCTCCTTGAGGTAAGGCACATATCTTAATAGCTCTAAGAACCTACTAGTATACTCATCATCTATCATAGAACCCATCTGCAACTCGTAAAACTCCTTAGCTTTGTCTTCATATTATTTTTCTGATAAATACTTCTTCTTGAAGATACTTTCAAATGCATGACAAGTCAAATCATCTTCATCAATACCTTTAACATTCTTCACATATTCCGACCAAATAACTGCTTTACCTTTAAGATTGAAAGTGGTTATTCTTGCTTTCATGTTTTCTGAGTAATCATGTAATCTAAATAATTTCCTCATACCAAGAAACCAAGCCTCTCCATATTTCACTTTCTTTATTTCGCCATGGAAGGTGGGTGGCTTCAATTTCTTAAAATCATATGGAAAGTATCCCTTATCACTCCTCCTATAAGGATGATAACAATGACGATCATGATGCCTGTCCAAACTAGAACTAGAATAATACCCATGTCCATCACCTCTCTTATTTGGAGTGTCCCACAACCTGACATCTATGATCATGTCATCTTCGTCTAACCTGTGACCACCATAAGAACTGTTGTGATATGCCCCATTAGTTCTGTCCTCCTACTCATGGCTGATCCGAAGGGGTCCCTATCCCTGTAAATTTGACATTCTCTGAAGTAGTGTTGAATTCACCTCTTCTCGTTTCTCTTCTACCTACATGATTTTGTCATTGTCTACTTTGCAACACCTTATTTCTTCCTTCAATATTCTCAATGTAACTACTAAATCGAAAGGATTCTCACCACCATACTACTCTTCGGATTCATAGGGAGAGTATTTCTAATCAACCATCTTGCTAGCCATTGATGTTTCTTCCTGCCATGCATAATCTGTCAAATAAAACAAATCATAATAAATCGACGTACCTTAGCATCACTCAGGGAGGATACCCTGTCTACAAGGTCACCAAATCTACATGATACATGTATAACATAATCATAACAACATATATACATATGCAATTAAATGTATCAATACATAAGCATCACTCTAGTTAGGTCCAGTAATCAATGCAAGGCCATATCAACACTACATGCTATGACCACATGCATGACAACAACCATTACTCCATTGTACACATTGTACACATTACCACATGCAACCATCAATATGCATAAGCAATGCCTAGTCAACTACACATATGCATAAACGCATGTAGTCGAGCATAAGTTATCAATTCTCGTAATCAACCTACAAGACTGATACATGTAATAAAAATATTCAAAATTGTAACCTAATATACAAGAATGTAGTCAAGTTTCATAAAATCAAGCTGAACATAATCAAGTAACCAATCATGTACTTCTAACGATACATTCCACAAAATCATCATCAAATTCCCCATGACACCTTACTACTATCATGATCAACATGATGCAATGCTTCAATCACATGGAATAAAAGAGTAATAGACACACATGCAACTCGCATGCATGACCAACATAGACCACCCATCCAATCTGAGGGGTAAAACATGCTCTGATACCAATCTGTAACACCCTGTCCCAGGTACAACCAAAGTAACCATGGAAACCGGGGTAAACAAGAGACAAGAGGCTACTATGATGGGATTCAACCTCCTATACGTCCTTAAGGAAGTGGAATTGATGGAACATCACACACAGTCATCCAACACCATCAACAGACCCCTTAGGAGACAAGTTATCCACTCAGACAACCTGTCCCTCATTTCAACTATTGTTTGAGAAACTTATGGTGGAATAAATCACCCTAGAAACAACCCAGGTGAGTTATAATCCATCCCAAACTTTAGCCAACAATGCTAGTCCCTAGGGTAACACTCTGTGGGCCAGCAATCCCAGACATTGAGCCCTTTTTCTAGCCCAAACTCCCAGGTCTCTGCCCAGAACTTGTTGGAACCTTCAGGAATCATTAAAAACATGATAACAATGCCAATGAATCAAATTCAACCTCAGGATTAGGCCTACGCATCCGCAAGGAGGACTTACATTCTGTCAAACACTTGGCATTGATACAACCTACAAGTATAGAATATAAGACAGAGCATAAATGACTAAAATAATTTATGAAACATAACCAAAAGGATCACCTCCTTCTCTAATGAACTATTATATCATCAATGAGGTCTTACATCTATTCATCTAATAGTTACAAGTAAATATAGAAAATAACCATGACATGAACTAATGATTTAACCATGCTTATAACCAACATAAAACCATGTAAATAACAGAGATAAGAGAACCATTTAATCCGCATATATACAAGTGAAAAAGTAAGAAAACTTAGTTTTTATTAATCATGGGAAAATCTGACCAGGTTCAGGACTTCCACATACCACCCATCCATAAACATAGTTGAACCGAATCTCTCTTTTAGCCAGTCACCCCTATGCCATATTCTAAGCATGAATGTGGAATTTCATAGAACAACCAATCCAAGAACAACCTAGGGAATCCATAGGCTAAACCACCTCCACCCTCATCAAAGAGTGATCACACCAAAACTGGGGTTCTGATCACAATCAAATCGAACTTGGAATGCCATCCAAAATCCATCACTATCCTTGAGGAATTTTCTATCTCCTTGTCTCTCAAGCTTTCCTACAATCCAAACCCGATCACTAGGCCCTAAACCGAGACCATTAAATCAAGCTTTACCGCAATCCAAACCCAAATCACTAGGCCCTAAACCGAGGCTACTCCCTCAGGCTTTACCGTGTATCCCGAAAAACTAGTTAAGGGATTCCTAGGCCTTTGGGAATGGAACATGAGACCACCTCCACCCCATATTATAAAATCCATTTGGAAAACCAAAACTCAAACCGAAATAAACATCCTAACACCATGGAATCTAGAAAAAGGCAAGGCTAGGTTGAAATCCACTATCATAACCCATCAAAACCATGCCACCGAACACAAGAGAACCATATACAAACATGAAAAGCCATGCATGTCCAAACCAACTAGGAAATCACACATGCAAAAGGTTACCTACAATTATTCCTGCTAAAGCTACTTGGTCCTACTTTCCTTCCTTGATCCTTCCTTCAAACTAGAGTGCTCCAAGAAAACTCCAAGTGACCAAGAGGGAGTGAGAGAGAGAGAATAATGAGAGATCTCTAAAGCTAAACTAAAAAAAGGTTACAAACTAATCCTCAAAAGCCTTTTATTAATGAGGCGTCTATTTTCTTCATTTTCCATTATTTTCTTTCAATTTACTCCTCACGTACAACATGTGACCTTCTACCTTTCTTTTCTCATATTTTCCTTTATTTTCATAAATAACTGTGCCAAAATGCCTTTTTTCCTTTTAATGCCTTTGCCAATTTTGCTTAGCCAAAACACACATCTAGTGATGCCCACTAGGATATCTTTTACCAACATTCATCTTGGAATGAGTGTCCCTTATCCTTGGTCTTATTTTGCCTTTATTAACTTTTATTACACGAAATTTTCACTAGGGCTATTACAAGAAAGGACTTCATCCTATACAATTTCGCCTTAGATTTGTCCCTAGTTGTCATCCTCACATAGGAATATGGCCACAGTGATGAGTGTCCCATATCCTCCATGAGTAAAGGACTGCAAGGCACAAAACCTAACTACCCCAACATAGATAAGCAGTCATATGCGGTCTACGAAGCAGTCAAACATTTGAGACCGTACATTCTCAAGAACTGTGTCACAGTCTTGGTTCTGCACCTTGTTGTTAGGTCACTCTTCATTGAATAGGAATTGGGCAAGAGAAGAGCCAACTAGATGACTTTCCTCCAAGAATATGATTTGGAGTTCAAGCCCACACATACAGTTAAAGGATACAAACTATGCAAACTAACCACTGAAGGTGCAGGACAACAAAACAAGGAGTCAGAAGGTTGGGAACATGAGATTGAGTTGTATCGGAATGAATCACCTAGCATCCATTACCCCTCATCATGGAATTCTGACCTAAAGCAGTACTTAGGGAAAGGTACTTTACCGTCTACTTTGTTTGCAAAACAGAAGAGGGCAACTATGTTGAAAGCCGCAACATACCAAATGGTACAATGTAATCTATTTTGGAAACACCACCTCGCCCTACTACTTAGATGTTTGGAATATGACAAAGCCCAACTGGTGTTGAAGGAGGTACATGACGGACAGACAGGGGGGCACTATGCTGGCGACACTACTACCCACAAGATTATGAGAGAAGGATTATATTGGCCCACGCTTTTTAAAGACGCGCATGCTTATGCTTGGAAATGCCCCATCTATCAAAAGCATGTAGGAATACAAGATCAATCACCTACCCCTCTCCAATCCATAGTAGCGGATGAATTGTTTTAACAATGGAGATTGGACGTCATTGGGGAAATCGTGCCAAACTTGTCAAGGTAGCACAAGTATATACTCACGGCCACTAATTATTTCACTAAGTGATTCAAAGTAATTCCATTACAGAAAGTCAATGATGAGGAGGTAATATCTTTTTTCAATCAATACATCATGGCAAGGTTCGGTGTTCCAACCTCACTTGTGTTTGATAATGCTACTGATTTCTCATCTTGTTTGCGAAACAAAAGAGGGCAACTATGCTGAAAACCGCAACATACCAAATGGTACAATGTAATCTATTTTGGAAACACCACCTCGCCCTACTACTTAGATGTTTGGAATATGACAAAGCCCAACTGGTGTTGAAGGAGGTACATGACGGACAGACAGGGGGGCACTATGCTGGCGACACTACTGCCCACAATATTATGAGAGAAGGATTATATTGGCCCACGCTTTTCAAAGATGCACATGCTTATGCTTGGAAATGCCCCATCTATCAGAAGCATGTAGGAAGACAAGATCATTCACCTACCCCTCTCCATTCCATAGTAGCAGAAGAATTGTTTTAACAATGGAGATTGGACGTCATTGGGGAAATCATGCCAAACTTGTCAAGGTAGCACAAGTATATACTCACGGCCACTGACTATTTCACTAAGTGATTCAAAGTAATTCCATTACAGAAAGTCAATGATGAGGAGGTAATATATTTTTTCAATCAATACATCATGGCAAGGTTCGGTATTCCAACCTCACTTGTGTTTGATAATGCTATTGATTTCTCATCTTTCAGACTATATGATTTATCTTCGGAAAATGGCATTGTTTTAAAACACTCAGCTAAGTACTACCCATAAGGGAATGACCTAGTAGAATCCACAAATAAAAACCTCATTTGAATCCTCAAGAAGACCATGCTATCCCACCAAGGAAATTGGCACAAGGGCTGATCGGGTTACCCCTAAACCATCTGTTATAACATCTCCCTATTTTCTGGTTTATGGAAAAGAAGCCATCCAACCACTGAACCTCTACCTCTATGCCCTCCAATTATCGTAAGAATCACAAGGCTCCCCTTGCCCTACCATTCAAAACCACATCAACATACTCCTTAAACTGAAAGAGGAAAGACAAAAGGCTAGAGAAAAGTTTTCCATTCACCAAATCCAAATTAAAAGGTGGTTTGACAAGTATCCATAGGGACCAATGTATTCAGTGCAGGGGACCTAGTTCTTAAATGGGATAGGACCCATGAGGGCAAGGGAAAACACACTAAGTTCCAAGCCTTGTGGATGAGTTTGTTCCAAGTGAAAGAGAAAATTGGCCAGCACACCTATAAGTTGCAAACTCTAGGAGGGAGGGCTAAACCCCTTCCTATTAATGGCCATGATCTCAAATTCTACTTCACCTAACAGCTCTCACTGTTGCTCACACACCTTGTACTATAGTTTCCTTCTGATCTTTCATTTCCTTTAGTTTTATTTTAATTTTAGTTTTTGTTTTGAAGTTTGTTTTGCATTTAATAAATCATTTGGGATTTCATTTTGAGGTTGAGGTAGACCTTGCACTTTGGCTTAGACGGTTTCTCCCCAGAATTGCCTTTTGACCAAAACTTAATCCGTGATCGAAATAGAGTATTGAAACTTGTTGTAGCGGGGAACTCGATGTCAACTGTGGTCCCCTATATTTCACCAATTTATCCTAGTTGCTGACTTGGCCGAAATTGTGTGACATTGTTACATACCTATTGGTTGGAAGGTGGGGGGCGAAAAAAACTTCTGAGAAAATACATATTTTAGGAAAAAAATAAGGTCTCTGAAAAACCATAAACAACCTCTATTGCAAGTCAAATAATTCAAGATCCCTCATCCACCCAGGCTTATAACAACCACATGAATAAGTGTAAATAAGCATAGTCGAATAAGTGCCAATGAGCACATCAATTAACTAATAATGGAAAAAGTATTAAGAAAGGCTTCCTACACAAATAGGTGATGCAACAACTCCGCAGGGGTACTGTCTAGGCTTGCTAGTAGTGGAGCAACGTTTGTGATTTCTAGGTAGTGACTCCATCGAGGTATTATTCATGCTTGCTAGCAGTGGAGCAATACCAAATTTCTGTAACTACTATACAGAAAATCCTTAAAGATCATATCATTAATTCAACTCCCCCCAGCCCCCAACATTGAACAAAAAGAATTGATACCATCTTGTGTGTTTTAAAAGGTCGAATCTTAACAGCCTGAGATAGATAACCAATATTAAGGAGAGACCTGGAAGCATCAGCGAGACCCAAAACTCTATGGGACAACACTATTCAAGGTCTGCCTTACGCAAGGCCATGGGTGTCCTAAGATTTTGGAGTCCTACCAGTGAATCATCAATTGTTGTAGCTGCTACAACAACCCCTCCAAAATTTCCAACCCTTCAAAATTTTGGAGCCTCTTTACCATTTCCATAGCTAGCAAAAATCCTTAGAATCTGCTGAGAAGCCTGGAAACCCCAAAAAAATTTCAAAAGCCTATGTCTAATCCTCATAAGCCAAACTAAGTCCATAATCAAAGTCCAGTCACCAAGTTGCAACACATTGGAGCAATTGTTTTCTCCTTTTGCAACCCGTGACCATGTGACCATGTGACCTATACGACTAATGCGGCTATGCGACCCACAAAGTCTCTTGGTTGCAAGGTTGCAAAGACCTCACCACCTAGAAATGCAACCTATGCAACCTAGTGACCTATGTGACTTAGAGACGCCTAAATATCACAAAGGTCGCAAGGGTGACAAGGGTCGCATGCCACCCTAACTTAGACAGTATAACCCATGTGATCCCCACACGTGCGACCCAAATTATAAATACCAGCCTCAACCAATCATTTGCATAGTTCTTCTTCGTCGCACGAAAAATGGGGAAGCTCAGCGACTGGACAATGCATGCAACCCTCATAGGTAGGTGACCTTTTCACTTGCTAACAATCATTTATTTTCACCATGTGTCCTCATATTCTGCCCCGACTCTACGAGTTCCTAACCAAGGGGTTTTTATTTGTGATTTTGCCTCATTTTGGTTACAAGCCTTAGTTGCATTCCTATGTAGCTTCACAAGCCTCCCTCTGTGTCTTCCATGACTGTTTTAGGTCCCTAGCTCATCTAATACCCCTACAAACTAAGCCATTTACCCCTGGAAAACCCCAAAGACCTCTCTTAAGTCTCATTCATCCCTTCAAACTCGCCCAAAGATGTACGTCACATGACCCAAGGTCACGATAGGCAAAGCAAAAATACTTGAGCAACCTCGCGACCTCTGCAACTTTACGAAACTTGTGACTTGTGTGACCTGACTAATTCCACAACCTTGCAACCTCACTCCTAGTTTGCCCAGTTTTTAGGTCGCACCTTAATCCACATGACCCTCACAACCTCCTCACCTTCACGACCTGCCAAAAGGCCTTCTCCTAGACTTTGAAAACTATATTTAATATTCAGCACTTAGTTTTATTCTCATGTCGTCTATCTCATCGTGGGACTATTTATTTGGTATGCCAAGTGACGTGGATCTTGATTGCATCTCCATCTCCTCCGTCGAAGATGAGTTGGCACCTCTGGTAACAGAATCTACCCGTAAGAGATCTGGAAGCAATTCACATAAAGTCTACGAATAGAAAGAACCCCCCATCTATGGGGATACAACTTGAAATATTAACAAGAACACCAAGATCTCCTAGTATGATATGTATGGGGAGTTTGCCAAACTAGATATACCAGAGAACTAGGGGGATTTTGTGGTGTACATAAATGTTAATAGGTCAAAGCTTCACAAGGTAGCATCACATCCTCTATTTTTCCCATGTGCCAAGGTAATCAATTGGATCATATAGACTACAAACACGGATTCATGGACATTAAGGGATCTTACTAGCACACTGATTGCAACTATCACCTCCACAAATATTGTTGCTTACTACTGGTTGCTTGAGAAGGAGGAAACCTTCAACACTTGGTGGGTCACCAGTTTTGTGACTCCTACTAAGGATATTCTTAGAGAATGGTGGCAAGAGCAGTCCAAGTTACAGGTTAGGACTGGTCAAATTTATAGGACATGCGAATTAAGGAAGGTCTATTAGTTGATTTTCACCATGATGAACCATCTATACATGAAAGAAGGTTGTGATGTGTTCCACGGGACATGGGTCCCCATCATATATGTTATTGCCACCCAAGGAATAGTCTCTAATTAGGTCAGCATTCTCATATCAACCTCGAGAATGAATATAATTGCAGCTAAGCAATCATAGCTAGACCAGCCACCAGAGTTCTATATGGCCTCATACCTACTAGATGCAGTCTATGCAAGATGTCAATTCTACAACTAGAGCTACAGCTGGAGCATGCCTGCAGCCATCCTAGTACATCATCATTTCAAGATCTTTTTGGACACCAGCTGTAAGGGTATGATGGATGTTATTTATGAGTCTTTTATTGCTCCACTATATTAGTGGTTGTTCGGGGAAGAACCACCTTGTATTTCAAAGAGGATCATGGAAACCATTGTCAAGGTGGCACATTGGTTCCCAATTCAAGAGGAGACATTTATTAGAGTTTTTGGTTCCTATAAGGCCCCACATGCTCTTCCTAGGTTCACCACAGATAAGGTGACCTTGCGAGAAGTATGTTACCATATGACACAGGGCTTCTCGAAAACACTTAGCAAATGGAAGAAGAAACCATGGCCAACTTTCCCTCTTGTCATTAGGGCCTATGTGGTAGAAAATTTCAAGGAAGTGGAGGTAGAAGTTGAGGCATTGAAGGGGTGTCATTTTGTGACCTTAAACTATCGTGTGTTTGACCCCGAGTAGGTTGTAGTTGCTCATTGCAAGAGAGCTAATTTTAAATGGTCATACTCACATTCCAAACAAGATCATGAAGATGAAATTAGGAACTAGAACAATGCCACCAACAAATTCAGCCCTAGCCAGAAGCAAGCAAGAGATAAGGAGCTCCTCGAACACTCCCAGGAGAATGTGAGCTTACAGGAAAGGTCATCCACCTTGAAAAGGAAGCAAGAGAAATAGAAGGCAACCAGGAAACTCAAGAAGTAGAAGGTGAAAGAGATAAAATATGCCTCGAGTGACCTGAAAACAGGAGAGGATAACGAGACACTGGAACAAAGGAATGCAACCTTGATAAAGAAGAAGCAAGAGCTCAAAAGGAAGAGTCTAGAGGAAGAGCTCAAACAATCACAAGATTCAAGTGACTAGAACCAACTTGAGAAGAGGAGGTGGCAAGAAGAGGAAGAGAACAAGAAGCACCTAGAAGAAAATCAGCTAAAGGACTAGGAAGAGCAGGGGCTAGGGAAAACGAAGAGAAGAAGAAGCAAGAACAAGAGATAAAAGAACAGGAATAAAGTCTTAGGCAAACCAAGGAACTCAGAAGAAGTGAGATCAAGAAGAGTAAGAGAAGAATAGTTAGAGGAAGACCAAAGGAAGAAAAAGGAGGAGGAAAGGAGAAAGAAGGAGCAGGGAGAAACTAGTAAAGCAACTAAGCCAAACTTAGTGCAAATCAAACTATCTCCATTAGATGTTCCCCCTTTTACTCCCCTCGCGAGAGGACATATTCCTCTACAAGTGTTGGGCATTCCTAATGAATAAGAAGAAGAGGTGAAGGATTTAACCAAGCTCAGCTTAGACCAAGTTTTCTTCAAGATCAGGCAAGAGAGGAGAAAGTACTATGCTAGAAACCCTACAAAACCCCTTTCAGTAACCACAACTAAGGAAATTGTTCCCGAAACCACATTTAATCCTGAGATGGTCGCCTTGACCAGAACTGCATTTGTGACCACAACTGAACATAAAGTTGGTAGGATGAGAAAACAAATCACGGAGCTCCAAAACAGGCTTTACACGTTAGAGCCGAAGGTTTCTAGGGAAGAACAAGGAAGAGGAAGAAAACACAACTCTCTGCTTAGTGCATTCCAATACAACAGACCTGTAGGTTGCAATCAAAGATGAGTCTGAGATGTTAAGTGAATCCATGGAGATGGTCTATGAAGAAATGTCAAAACTACATCATGCGGTAGCACCAATATTGGCCATACAAACCCATACAAAAGAGAGGGCAGTTATGCTGAAGGAAGCTGTTACATCTCTGAATAGTATACATGAGTGCTGCATCAAGTATCTGAGGGCACCTATGGTAGTCTCGAAGAAGGATTGGATCACCTTGAAAAATTCCAAAGTCTAGGTATGCATCAAGATCCAATCAAAAGACAAACTAGCCAAATATGTAGACAAAGTGTTGGTTTCATATAGACACCTTTTCAGTGGCCTGAAATCAATGATCGAGAACCATGGAGTCTCATCCATCGGAGAAGTTGGGTAGGTGAGAAAGAAGGAAGACATATCATAGGAATTTCAGGCATTTGTTGACACATATAGGTAGGTCTCCCACTCAGATGACCTATCGATTACAAAGGAGAATATCATATACTACGTGGTTGAACTAGTAAGAATGTACGTAATGGCAGTGACCTTAGCAATCAGGTGAACGCCAAAAGGACCACCCTCATACTAAACATTGTTGAGTGCCTGCACAGACACGATGAGGAACAACCACAGATCACACCCATAGCAGTTGAGTACAGGCTTTGGCGCACTTACCTAATGGAGAAAATCCACCTGGACATTCTCGAACTTTCTATTGTCACGCTAATAGGGTAGATTTTTCTCATTTTTTAAATTTGGCAAATTAGGATAGAGCAAGATAGTTTTGGAATGAGAAGAGTCATGAGGAAGTATAGAGGTCACAAGGTAGTTGAAAGGTCATGTGGAAGTCCAAGAGTCAAGGGTATACCAAAGGTCACGCTCATTTTATAAATTCACCCTTGTGGCACATGGTAAAGGACTTTTAGCTGAGGACTTATTTATGGGACAATATTGTTTTGGAGGGACTTGTGCTCTTCTAATATATGCAAGGAGTAATAGTTATTTTCCACTATTGGATTGGGAAAATCTTTTATGTCGTGGTGCCGTGGATATTAGTTTCTTGATGGATTGAATGACCCTGAGAGTTCTTTGATGCCTGGTCTCCTCATGTGCCTTCCTGTGCTATGAATCTAGTTTTGCAATACATGGATGGTATATGATATGCTAACTCTATGCTTGTATTGATGAACTATTTTGTTGACATTTGCATGATCTTATTGTTGACTATGTATTTGGTTACGCTTATAGATTCTTAGCTATTGTAACTATTTTATAGTTGTTGAGTACATTATTTACACAGACATGATCTTACTGAAGTTTTGCTAACAATTACTTTATGTGAGGTTCATGTTGTTGATTTCTGATCTTGCCATTTACGGTATTCATGTCATGAACATTTGTCGATTATTCCCTTGTTTTTATTGAAGTCCATACATTCAATTGAGTCTGTATCCCACATCTGTCTGAAGCAAACTCAACTCACCTAACAAAAGTTGGGCCTACATACTCGACGTGATCCCTAAAGTAAACAGTGCAGGGTCTAGTTAGGACTCTACACTGAGGAGATCCCCTCGTTATTGGTAGAGAATTCCAGCCTTTCAACGCACACCAATATATATATAGATAAATTTAAAATAAATCTTAAATATAAAATCTAATACAAAATAAGCTTCCACAAAGCTCTTTGGAATCATAAAGAATATGGATATAGGTTTAAAATAAATCTATAGTTATCCAATATGTACGAACATTTTCATTGTTACACATGCTCACTAAATATTTATTTAAAATGGACACAAATATTTAAAAAATGAAATACATAAAAAATTGTAGATTGAGGTACATAGGATGTGATTTTTATTAGATACATAGTCTCTTTATCATCATCAATTTGAATAGGAAAAGGATTGAATCGCAAAAAGCTAAAAACAGGGAACTAATGGTCTCATAGACTATTTTTACTCTCAATTTCATTTCATTTCATTATATTTTGAGGTGCAAAGGCTCTACAGATCATGATCTTTGAGTGAAAGAGTTATCTCTGAAACCCTATTTCTATGATTTGGAGTTGACTAAAGCCATTAATTTACTCACGTGATATAATTTGTGTATTTTAATGAGATGGATTCGTGTTTAGTACACGAGTTACTTTTATAGCCTATTTATTTAAAATTAACACATATATTTTAAACATGAAACAAAATACATACAATTAAAATTCAATATTTCTATTGGGAGTTGTTTTTAGTGTAACTTTTTGAACTTTCCTGAATCCAGCGCAAAAAAGAGGTGGAACCTTGATTTGCTTTCTTTAAAATATCTAGATTAAAAATGAGGTGAACTTTTGATTTGTGTTATTTAAAATGGTTTTTTTACTATATATATGGATTCAACACCCTGAAAAACCCCTACTGAACTTCAATTTTGCAGGTATTACCCATCAAAGTTGTGATTTCAATAAATTCATGTCGTATTTTAGAGAAATTAGACAAAAAAAACCCACAAGAAAAACTTCCAAAAAAATCACACTAAAAACAACTCGATTCTATTTTGTCATTCTTTTAATGTATAAAACTTCCATTACAATCATACTAAAAACAACTCATTTCTATTTTGTCATTTTTTTAATGTATATTGTAATTGAGGTGAATTTGTGTTTAGTACACGAGTTACCTTTATAATCTATTTATTTTAAATCAACAAAGATATTTTACACATAAAACAAAATACACAAAATTAGAATTGATTACAATTATGAGAGCCAAATCTCAAGAAGAGAGTCCCTAGGGTCACGGTGGGTGCTGCATTTTTTCATTTTCTCCCTAGGCACAACACTAGTGGGACTCTTTACAAATCGATTCCAGACACTAAAACTCGAGAGACACAGAAGCTGTGAATTTTTTCGATACACACTACATATTTTAAGGTGAAGAAGCTTTATAAATCTCAATTTTTAAGTGGGCTAGTTACCTCTAAAACCCTAATTGTTTTGGTACACACTCTACATATTTTAAGGTGAAGAGGCTTTACACATCTCAATTTTTGAGTGGGCTAGTTAGCTTTAAAACCCTAACTGTTTTGGAGGTGCCAGAGGTTCAAGTGCACATTTGGATTTGATTAGACTAAAGCGATGAATTTACTTATATGTATTTTAAAAGGTGAGTTCATTTTTAGTGTAGGAGTTACCTCTTCAACTCTATTTTTATGTTTGGAAACCATTGTATATTTTTATTGGACTAGTTGCCCCTTTTAACTCTAATTTTATGTTTGGAAACTATTATAGATGAATTGTACTCAAGTATTTTTGGCATTTCTAACTGCTATAATCAATATCTATTATAAACCATTATGAAAAATTATCTTATTGGATACTAACTTTTATTTTTATGTTTGGACACCATTATAGATTAATTGTACATTTTTATTGGACTAGTTACCTCTTTTAACTCTAATTTTATGTTTGGAAACTATTATAGATAAACTGTACTCAAGCATTTTTGGCATTTCTAACTGCTATAATCAATATCTATTATAAACTATTATGAAACATTATGTTATTGGATACTAAGTTGTATGGTAGTGTATATGGAAATCTTTGCCTTATACTAATATCACAATAGAGCTTCAACATGAATCTACATATTGCACTCGACTAACTGATTACTACACTTTAAAGGATCCTTAAGAATTACCTAGATTGTGATATATTTAGCCAATGCAAGCACAAAAATTGATTGTAAAGAATATATACCTTTTGCAAATCATTTTAGTTCTAGTACAAATTTAAAAATTACAAATACAAATTTATGGGAAATACACTTGCAAATTAATTATTATATAGGGAGAAAAAGAAAATAGAGCATATATATTTATTTACTATAAATATATTGTTATTAAACCTATTTGAAATGTTTAGACATTTTTATACCTTACATTTATATATTTATCCTATAATAAGCTAAAGAGTATTTTTAGGCGCAAAGATTTCTCATTGCCATAACTATTTTTAAATAAACTAAATCAATAAAAATGTTTGATTAATTAACCTAACTATATCCATAACACTCAGACGAGTAACACTGGTTAATAATTGGAATTT
>APFE031277853.1:13713-94542 GCA_000404065.3 Pinus taeda | reverse complement strand
TAGTCAGATGCATTTGTCTTGATCTCAAATGGTTGATGCAAGTCTGGTAACGCAAGCACTGGTGCTGAGCAGAGGTGATGTCTCAACTCTGTGAATGCCTTCTGTTGAGATTCAGACCAAAATATTTTTTCTTTTTCTCCTCCCTTGGTGACTTTACTCAAGGGCCAAGTGATATGAGAAAATCCCAACACGAACCTGCAGTAGAAGTTGGCAAGACCTAGAAATTTGTGGAGCTCTATCAGAGTGGTTGGAGATGGCCAATCCCGAATGACTTGTAACTTGGTTGGATCCACATCCACCCCCTGTTCATCAATAATGTATCCCAAATACTAAACTTGGGTCATGCCAAAGGTGCATTTCTCCAAGTTGGCACATAACTTGTGTTGCCGTAGTGTTTGGAGAACCTGTCGGATGTGGTGGAGGTGCTCTTCCTAACTCTAGCTGAAGATTAGGATGTCATCCAAGTATACCACTACAAATGAGTTGGTGAATGGTCGCAAGATGTCATTCATTAGCCTCATGAATGTTGCAGTAGCATTGGTCAACCCGAAAGGCATAACCAACCATTCAAAAAGGCCCTCCTTGGCTTTGAAGGCAGTCTTCCACACATCAGAGTGTTCGATTTGTACCTGGTGATATCCAGACTTCAAATCGATCTTGCTAAAATATTTCCCCCCTTCAGTTGGTCCAGAAGGTCATCAATTCATGGGATTAGGTACCTATTCCAGACAGTGATCTTATTCAACACCCGATAGTCAATACAGAGTCTCCAAGTCCCATCCTTCTTCTGTACCAACACGATCGAGCTCCCACAGGGCAATGTACTCAGTCGAATGTGATCTTTCTGTTGTAGCTCCTGAATCTGCCTCTTGATCTCATCATTCTCCAGAACAGAGCGCTAATAGATTAGTCCATTAGGCAAAGGTGCACCTGGGGTCAGATCGATGGAGTGCTTGACTTGACAGTGTAGAAGAACCCCTGCGGGGGAGGTGAAGATATTCTCGTACTCCTCCACGACCTTGTCCATATGTAGTTGTCATGTGGAGGGGCCTGGTTTGGAGGTCAAGGCCACCGTCTTCTTCTTTCCTTGAGGGCGTTTCATCAATAAAACAAATTTCTTGGTTTTGGAAATGAGCTTACTGCATTATTTTGCAGTAACCAAAGAGATGGCGATAGGTGGTGCTACCTCTGGTATCCTATACAACGTATTTCCCAAAGAAAAATAACAGCACAAGGCCTTGACTCATATATAACATGTCACTTCCCCAAGTATGGCTGACCTAATAATACATCACAAACATCTAGGGGAGTAAGGTCACACAATACCTCATCCCTGAAGGGCTTGATGTTGTATGGAAGGCAACACAGTTCGCTCACGCAAACATCCCGTCTTTGGTGAAGCCTCCTGATGATGTACGGTTGTGGATGTGTTGTGGTCGGTAAGCCCAACTGCTTCATGACCTCTACTGAAATGAGGTTATTTTGGCTCCCATTGTCAACAATGAATTGTATCGGGAAGCCCTTTACCCACATCTGGGAGTGAAAGAGGCTCTCCTCCTCCTTTGGATATTTGGGTTCCTCCTTTCGGATCTTAGTGGTGGCAACGGTGGTGTTGGGATCCACATCGATAATCTACTTCCATTTGTCATTCCCCTTATCGAGTTCTGATTCAAAGTCTGAGCATGCATCTAATTCACAAGACTTTAGCTCGGCCACCAGTGATTTCCAGGTCCGACACTCACTTGTGTTGTGAGTGGAGGTCTTATGGAACTCACACCACTTTCCTGTGTCCTTCTTTGGCTTCGCGGTGTTGTTCTTTGCTTGCGGCTTTGGTGTTTGTCCTGGGCTACCCCGCCTTGGCTTTGTCCTTTGTTCAATGTTCTGGGGACACCTTTCCCGATCCAAAAATTCCCTCTAAGTCTTCATGAATCTATTAAAAATCATGCCCAAGGTTAAAAATCCCTTAAAAGATCAAAATTATCATAAGAGGAACACCCTTAGCAGGGTGGAGAAACATTATCAGGATGCCCAAAACCCGTGAAATCGTGAAAAAAAAATAGAGTAATTGCAAGCAGAACAAGTGATGCACAGAAGCCGTTCGATCTAGCCGATCAACGGTCCAGATCAGATCGGCAATCACAATTGGCAGTGACCTTCGGTAGAGATCGACGAGATCGACACAAGAGGTGCGATCGCAAACAGTGATATCGGTGCTTAACATATGTATATCGCGACGGAGATTGGTGGAGTTAATATGGACCGTCGATCAAGCACGCAGATCAACGACCCATACTACGTCGCAAGATCACTATCGGGGGATTGTAGGAGCACTTACAACGGCCCGGGGGCATTGTGATAAGCAATTGTGATATTGCAATCGGAGCAACCCGATGATCTGGAACTGATAGGATTATTGGCAATATGTTATAGGATTTGAGATCCGCAAACAGGGCCATTTCAATGTATTTTTGCGATTTTCATGTACTTCCAAAATACGAGGGAAACAAGCCATTGCAATTTGCGACATCGACAACAGGCGAACGTTATGGAGAATAGGGAGGATTTAAGGACTTTTGAAGTCTGACTTGTCATGTGTTTGGCATATTTCTCCATTTCAAATGCATTTCCTTGTGAGTTAATAGGGTGCAACTATTTTAAGAATTTCAGAGACCCAGGGTACTCTGGCGTTATGGATAGGTGGCCACCTCCCCTCCATACATTAAACAATGACTGAATAATGCTGGCAAATGGATCCTAAGCATTCAAAGGCCAAGGAGACTGAGAGCCGATGATGCAAAATGAACAAGAAGCCCATAATGGCTTTAAAAGCCATAGATGGAGAGCAAAGAGGCAAGCAGTATTAAAGAGCAAATGCGAGACAGAGTTTAGGGCAGATTAAGAGTTGTGTGGGAGTCTGTGTACTTAGAGGAAGCTTGAGGGATTCAAGTGAAGCTCTTGTTATTGTAATCTGTTTGTGTGTGAGGCTCAAATTGAGCTCATTATTGTAAACAAAACTCTGCTTGAAGACATAATAGAGAGGCCACCACTGAAGGTTGGACCAGGAGATGTAGCCCAAGAGTATTGGGTGAACTCCTTATTAAATTTTTTGTGTCATGTGTTATCTATTATGTTTGTTTACTGCTTTATTGTCAGTGCATTTCACAATCTTATCGATCCATTGCATATAATGACATAGACTAATCCATGCAAGTGAGTCTATAATACCTTATTAATTGTCTTAGATCTCATTTCAGATCAAGTGGTATTAGAGCTGTAGGTTACTAATGTTAGACAAGCTTGTGCTAGACTGTTTGTGAATGATAACTAGATCAAAGCTTAAATTAGGAGAAGGAGAATTCGTTGAATCTAACCCATAAAACGGTAGAGCCTATTCTAGGAGGAAAATGGCAGAAGAAAACCCTTTAAAATTAGACTCAGTTCATGGACAGTTTCATGACCATGAGAGCCATGGTAGAAGAAATGTATAGAGAATTTAAGAAAGATCGAAGTGAATATTCTTCTACTTCCAAACAAGACAAAGAACAAAATAATCTCTTATAGATGGCCATTCTGAAGGCAAAGGGAAAGAAAAAGAGTTTCCTCTGTCCACACCTCCTGACAGTACTGAAATTAAAAAGAAGAAAACATCTTTGATTAAATTAGATGTTAAATTTGATTTTCCTATTTATGATGGAGAGTTGAATGCAAAGAAGTTAGATAATTGGATTAGGCAGATTGATGTGTATTGCAGGGTACAAAATATTGACTTAGACAGAAGTAAATTTAGCTAGCTAGCCTATGCCTTGGAGAAATTGCCTTAATATGGTGGGAAGGTAGGACACAACATGACTTGAAGAAGCATGGTTAAATTCTTTCTGTCTGGAGTGAATTTGTTTCTATAATTAAAAAACAATTTTGTCCACTAGCTTATATGCAGCAAGCTATGATGAGTTGGCAAACTCTTCGCCAATTAAAAGGGCAAAGTGTACAAAGCTACACTCAGGAGTTTAGAAAAAGAGCTTTGATTCTAGGTATTTCTTTAGACTCACCTGAAACTTTTCCGAAGTATATAGGTGGTCTACATAGTTATTTGAGACATACCATCCTCATGTTTAACCTTACTAGCATAGATGAGGTATCTGTTCAAGCTACCCATCTAGAGGCTAGAGGCAAGAATATGAACCCAGAGATTGGGGGATCATCAAAACCCACTGCAAGCAACAACAAGGAAAATAGGAAGCATAAATGGAAAGAGAGGAAGGCCAATGCTGTACAAAACGCCAAACCTTCATGCACTCATTGCAAGAAGGATCGACATGATGATGAACATTGCTGGTCTTTGCATCTGGCACTGAAACCAGAGAAGTTTGATGGCAAGGAGAAGAAGACTATTGCTACTATATAAAAAGATTTGGGGTCAGACTCAAGTGATGAAACAACAATTGCAGCCACAGATATAAAAGGTAAAAATTCTGAAGCATCTACTATTAATTATGCCCAAACTATTGATAGTGAAAAAAATGAGAGAAGAAGACATGAGCTTTTTCATATTAGAGTTATCTCCAAGCATCAAAATATTGATAGCCAAGGATGCAAAACAAACAGGTAGCCTAGAATGGCTTTAAAAGCCACAAACAGAGAGCAAAGAGGCAGGTAGTACTGAAGAGGAAATGTGAGACAAAGTTTAGGGCAGATCTAGAGCTATGTGGGAGTTTGTGTACTCAGAGGAAGCTTGAGGGATTCAAGTGAAGTTCTTGTTATTGTAATCTGTTTGTGTGCAAGGCTCAAATTGAGCTCACTATTGTAAAAAAAACTCTGCTTGAAGACATAATAGAGAGGCCACCACTGAAGGTTGGACCAAGAAATGTAGCCCAGGAGTATTGGGTGAACTCCTTATTAAATTTTTTGTGTCATGTGTTATCTATTATGTTTGTTTACTCTGCTTCATTGTCTGTGCATTTCGCAATCTTATCGATCCATTGCATATAATGACATAGACTAATCCATGCAAGTGAGTATGTAATACTTTATTAATCATCTTGGATCTCATTTCAGATCATTTCCCTTGCTTCGGATTTGTAGATCCAAAGTCTAGCTTCTTCTGTTTAAACTTCTGCTCGATCTTGACAGCGTATCGGTACACCGTGCCGAGCGAGGAGATGTCGAGGAAATCCATCTCGCCCTAGATGTACCTATGTAGGCAGCCACGGTATTTGAGTACCAAATGCAACTTAGAATCCTTGATACCCAACTTTGTGCAAAGGGTATGAAAAATATTGGTAAACTTTGGCACATATTGGTCCCTTCCCTACCGCAACGTGGTCCACTTTATGTATTTATCCTCATAGCTTTTGTTAGGGTAGTACTACTCCTTGATGGAATTCTGGAATGAATTCCAAGTGGGTGCAGCTAAAAAAAGTGAGGTTGTACTTTCATCCTTCTGCTAGCAGTAGGTTTCCCACTAGTCCTTGACATGGGGGGTGGAGAAGAGCAAAAGTAATCTCTTCCCGGATGGAAAAATCATGAATAAAAAATACCCTTCTAGTAGATTTAACCATTTATCTACAACATCTGCATCTATATGACCCTCAAATATGGGAATGTCAAAGTTAACTTGTACCTTAAAGGGTGTGTCGCTTCCAGAGTAGCTACTGGAAGTAGATGTGTCGCCCCTGTGTAGTCGTTGAAGGATCTGGGCAAATTTGTCCATCATCGACCAAAGTTATAGGGAGGATTATGGTTCCATGATCTGTCCATCATGGAAATAATATTAGGTGCAAAGATCTAGTGGAGGTAGCTATAAGGTGGCTAGTACCTTTGGGAAAGAATTTGGAAGAGAAAGTATGTCCCCCACACCTCTCAATAATACTTAATCAGACAAAATACTACTATTCCTGGTTCATCAATCTGGAATTTGGAAGAAAGAGGTATGAATTTGATACACTAGTTTTAGTAGATAAGAAATGGATGTACTACTTTACTATGGGTTGAATCTTTTAAGCAACTTTTAAGACTGGGGGATCAAGCCAAACTTGAGTGGTTAATTCAATAGATGATAGCTCAAGGAAAAATAGTGACAACAGAATACTTGATTGAGGAGAATTGAAATATGAGTTGGCATTAATGGATCCCACTTGAAAATTAGCTTCTTAAACCAGATAGGGCAGTATGGAAGCAATTTTGGAGCAATTTGCAAAAGATTCACATTCTTGTTTCTAACTCGTTGTAGTGGTTACAA
Source organism: Pinus taeda (assembly GCA_000404065.3). Lineage (NCBI taxonomy): Eukaryota > Viridiplantae > Streptophyta > Pinopsida > Pinales > Pinaceae > Pinus > Pinus taeda. The sequence continues at coordinate 88,304 of APFE031277853.1, read as the reverse complement.
CCACCCTCCAAAATTTTTCTTATGCTTCGGTTTTCAAGGCTTCCTTCTTATCCACAGGCACTCATCTTGCATTGATCCAGGTATTCATGCTTCGAATGAGGCTTATCTTTTCATTTGTGCTTGTGCTTGGTTGCTTTCACACTTAGTTGATCCTTCTGAGTCACATGCTAATCTCCCAACTTGGTATGACAACAATTCTGTCTTTGCCTCCAGAAGTTGCACAATACTTAATGGCAAGCAACCTTGATGATGGGAATTGCACAGTTCTAACTTTAAGTCAACCTTGATCTTAGAAACTACACAGTCATGGAAGACAACACAACACTAAGCCTAGAAACTGTGTAATCCATCACTAAGATTAGAAACTGCGGTGTGCACTGAACCGAAAAGTTGCACAGTTCCCCTGAACTGTGCAGTACTTCCTGATAGTGTGCATGGCAAGTTCCCCCAAAAATGGAAAAAAAATCCCTTAAAAAATAGGGATCTATTTTTAGTATCATGAAGGAGGCACTTTTTCTATTTTTAGAAACTTTTGCTATGTGTCGCTTTTTCCTTGATTTTAGGCATGTGTGTCATAAACTGTAATTTTCTCACATCTATTTAATCGACACTTCTATAGCTCATTTCCATGTTCAATCTTGGATCTCTAACATTCCAGACGAGATCAAGGAACCTTTGGTGCAATCATCGTCGCTTTTCTGGGCAAGTTTCTCTTTTGTCGACTTTTGCCACTTTTTCTATCATTTTTTGTCATCTCTCTTACGTAATTTTTGTTTTACTTATTTATCTTCATAGTTGCTGGCATTTCAACTTGTTTTAACTTGCAAAAATTTCATTTTAAGTTTTAGTTTTCCTTTCACAAGTGTCGACTTGGTTTTCCTATTTTTTCACCAAAGGTCGTCGTTGCGGCGACTCCCCTCACATACTTGATTTTCCTTCTGTTTAATTACTTGTTTCACTTGATATAAATGGATTTACTCATACTTAATTAGATCTACACACAACCTCACACTATCTCTCAGATCTGCTCATTTTCCACACTTCAGTTGGGAAAATATGCACTTTTCTTTGATGGTTTTCACTTCCAGCTAGGCACTGTGCAATCATAAGGCTCAAGCCACAATATTGGCCTCTGGAATTATGCAGTGCACAGTACAAGCTGGCTCCAACTATGCACTGCATAGTTCCAAGAGCCATCTTGTCAACTTGGGCACTGAGACTGCGTAATGCATAGTCTCTCTTAGATAACTGCCCTAGATGAACTACGCATTGCGCAGTTTCAAGCCACAAGCTTCAACTCTCTCTACTAGGATTGTGTAGTGCGCAGTTACCACAAGAATTCAATCCCACTTATGAATGAGAATTTCAAAATCCTCTCCATCAGATGTTTGGTTTGTTGCTTGAACATGCCTTGAAAGTATATTTGCTAAAGACTAATGTTTTCTTGCCACGAGTGTATTTTCTCTCCCATATGCACAACAATTTTTGAGCACCTCTCCAATAGTCACTATTACCATGGAACCTAAGGGAGTTACTTCAAAAGAAACCACTGAAAGTAGTAGTGGGGAAGTAGTTGAGCAAGCTTCAGTAGACTTCCTAGTGTATGCAGACACTCAGCTGTTTATAGAAAAGGGATCACCATGAACATGGAAGTAGGTTAAAGATGCTTTTGAAAAGGACTTTGAGGTAGCCTTAGAGGACTGGAAGGTGTATCTCAGCATTTGGCAATCAGGATTATACAAGGTTACATGTAGGTATCTAGCCTTCACATGTTCATATGTCATTAGTTGGATTGTTTCACACATCGATGAGAAGACGATGACATTGAGTAGCGCCAGTGGACATAAGCTTCCCACCTTCCAGACAAAAGAATATCAACGCATGTATCACTTGCCCGAGCCAGTAGAGTGCATAGAATCACTTTTTTATGCCACCCATAGCAATGTGAACAGAAGAGACACTGTCAAATGTTCATTAAAAGAGCCATCGAAGTTTCAACAAACACCCACCAATGTATAAAAGGAAAATTCCATAAGGAAGGCCTACTAGCTCTTGGTTATCTTACCTTGTAGGATTGATGTTCAATAGAGCATGAAAACCTTTCCTGGAGAGTGGGAAGTGTTATTAGACCAGGTGATAAATGAGGGTAGGCCATTCAACTAGTCAGATTTGTTGGCTCGACAGTTGAGGGACCATGTAGCACAGGCTCAAAGTCCTCCCAATGGTGAGCGAGCAAGGTTTTATATGTATTCATATTTATTGGATGAAATTTGTGCACAACTGTAGTTCTGTTTCTAGGAAAACTAGTGTCTTTTCGATTTGATAGTCCCACTAAGATTGGTAGCTATCTTAGAAACAAACAATCAAAGCAATTTACGATTTCCTTTATGTATGATAGATAAGAGAGAAGCAAAGGGACCAACTTGGATCTTCCGCTTGACTCCTTGCTTGATTTCTCTCTCCCTTGATAGAGCTTGCAACTCCTCTCCTAATTGTCTTGCTTAGAGAATACCTATAGAAACAAAGTAACAAAACACCATCAAAGCACCTCGATCTATAATATCATAAACAACGCAGAATCAGAAATACATTGATCATATAATGGCATTCATAAATAACAAGATTCAAAAGTACACAATTGTATGGAGGAAAACTCAAAGAACTTTATTAAAATAGAAGGGAGAATTACAACCCAGCTATCTGATCCAGCATCATCCTCCCAGCATCAAAGCCTCTTCACCTCATGAAAAGCAAGATCACCCAACAATATAATGCTCCTTCTCAAAGCAAACTAATAGCACTTCTTTACCAATTACAAAATTCCAGCCTCCCGATCTCTCAGATGAGGGATCCATTTATAGATGTTTGCAGAGGTGTGAGTCATCTTTGGGTTTTTGATTAGTGTCATTCCACTTGTAGTTCTTAGTTCCACTTGGAGATTTCTTGGATATCTTACTCATCCCTGGGCGAATTCAGAGAGGCAAGTGTCATAGAGGAAGTTTATAGAAGATTCCATGAGCATCCACTTAGCAAATTGTCTCAGACATTTGTCCATTCTCGCTCATCGCACCCCACAGAAGGCTTCTTCAGTATGCATCGCACTTGGCTAGTGTAGCAATCAGTACACGTCGCACCTTGACAGTGGAGCAGTCAGTATGGTCTAGTTTTCGCCAGTTTTGAGTGGTTTTTTAGGTGTAACTTCTGGGGAATGATGTAATTAGTTGACTATGATCCTTTAGGGTATGAAACAACACTTCTAGGGGTCAAAGAGCCCTTGGTTTATTGACATATAAGATTGGGGTTGTGGTGCCCAAATATGTCTATAACAATTGCCCCCTAAAGCATGAAGTCGTAAATCTTTTGATGTCAGGTGAAGTGCTTTATCATGAGGATCTGAGGTATTTGAACTGGAAGTTGACCTGTATAAGATACAATACAATACATCAACATCATATTATTTTCATGATCTAGCTGAGGTGGGCATTCCCATGCTCAGCTTTATAAATTCATTTTCATGTACATTGGACAGATAATCATCTGCAGTTGCAGACTGGTGATTCTTTTTATGTAGAGTCATCATCCCTTGGCTTGGATGATCATCTGTGTAGCTCCTGTGTACATTTTATGTCTTTATATTCTTGAATATATCGCAGCCCGGATGGATGAAACTAGATCCCAGGTTTTCAAACTCGTTCACTCTTCGCTTGATGTACAAGTCGATCCACGTGAAAAGATGTTCTGAAGTCGAACATGGAAAGACATCGCTTGATTACTAGCCAATGATGTAAGTTGTTAACAGGTGTGAGAGGAATCATCGATAATTATAATGACCCTCAAGGTACTACAATACAATTCATGTGGTGTGAATATATGATCCAATGTCGAACACCACGTAAAATCTTTCGGTCGAAGGCCATTGATGTAAACTTGTTGCCGGAAGTGAGAAACTTGCCATTGAGGCATGCAAGCTTCAAAGTACTGAAAGAGTTGTTTCTAGGTCACCTTCTTGGATAATGAGCTAATGTTGACAAGAAGTGACCCGTTGTAGGAGGGCCTTAATGTATCCCATATCAACAACACAAAATTAAGCAAATGATTTTGTGGAGGTGAAAACGATCTGATGATACAAGGTTTAGGAATGGCGGTCATGAAAAATGGAGGGTGAAAGTATTACAATGGATGAGGCATTAACTAGATGGTGAATTCTCTGAACAACTTCTCTTGAACATATCGGCAACACTGAGATGGATTGGTAGCGTTAACCCCAAAAATAGATGGCATGGAGGACCAATGGTGATATGATAGGCGAACGAAATAACCCAACCCGACTCAATCATGGTGATGGAGTGAAAGTGTCATGTTCAAGAGTGACTTGCTACCAATAAAGTTCTCCAAGTTTTCTTCCCTTTTTTCCCCAGTCATTGCTGACCAGTACCTCTTTATTTTTTTCAAGCTTGAGGAGGATAACATATGCTTGTTCTATAATTTTCCCTTCGAGCAAACCTGTCACTATGTTTTAGCGAGCCTAGCGATAGTGAAACTCGTTCTTGTCTGGATAGACAAATTTGTCGCTATTTTTTTAACGAGTTTAACAACAAGGATAACTCGGTCCTTTTCATATTTAGAGAGTTTGAAAAGCGACGAAAAGGAAAATCCAGCAGTCCTTTTTCGTAGCATAATCCCTTAAGCCCGAAAAAGTATAAAATAATACCAAAGGGATGACTTTTTGATCGCTTTAGCGAGCCGAAAAAGACAAGCACTCGATCTTTTTGTGGGATAATCCCTCAGGTCCAAAAAGATTAAAATGTACAGGAGGGATGGCACTTCCCCTTACTTTAACGAGCTGTAAAGGCCAGTAGCTCGACAATATTTTCATATTTAACGAGTCTAAAAAGAGCTTAAAAGAGACTTGTTTTTGAGGAACGAGTGGCGTTTTAGGGTAGCAACGGGTTCCAGGTAAGTTTGGAACTTCTCAAAACATGGCGATGTGAAGAGGGTGGCTAATAGAACCACTCATTGTAGCTGTTCCTCAAAATGGTAAACAATCAAGTGGAAGTGTATGATCGGCGAAACAGATGGAGTTGATGGAAGAAACACAACCAAGTTTCGAAAGGTAGATAGATTGGAAATCACAAAGGTTATTTAAGGCGGGTTTACTTTTTAATGAGCTTGAACCTTGTGTTTACATATGCTCAATAGCAGGTTTAATTTTTAACGAGCTTGAACATTGCGGAAACATTGCTCATTTTACTCGTTAAAGATGTCTCTCATTGGTATGTTCATTTTTTAGTGAGCTTGAACTCTACAATAACATATGCTCATTTTTCTTATTGTGTAAGCTAGAAACGACCAAACTAAAAAGCTGAAAACAATAAAAAGCTAAGGAACTATTGAGGTTAGGTAGGATGGTTTTGTCTTTTGTCTAGGCAAAATACTTCCTTTGCTTTGTCTGTGCACTGCAAACAAAGGTGAATGGTGGTCAAACCAATCACCTAACCTAAGAAGTTGAAACTAAAAAGCTAAAAAAATGAAATTGGTCATTTTTCACTTGCATAAAAAGGTTTGCATGCCCCCAGGCATTGAGAAAAGGGGAGTCTCCAGTAACCAGATGGAAATCACTGTGGTTAAGCAGGATTGTTTCGTCTGCAGAGCAGATAAAACATTTCCTTGGCTCTGTGCACAACACAGACAAAGGTGAATGGTGTGTCAGACAAAACACTTCCTTGGCTTTGTCCACAAAGTGGAAAAAGGTGAATGGTACGGTTGACACTTTCAATCACATAACCTACAAGGAGACCTATTTTTCAGCTGGGTTCATCTGTTGAAGCAGACTAGGGTGCATGCCCCCAAGCTTCGTTACATTCACTAGACTACTCGTCGTAATCAGGTGGATGGAATGAAGGTTGAAGAGACATTATCGACGCAAAGAGACCATTTAGGGATGATGTTTGACTTGGAGCTATGTTTGAACCAAGAAATGAAAGCTGGTCAATAAGCTGTACCATTTTGCCTTCATGCAAGAAACACACTACTCGAAAGAGTGTGGAAACAATAGCTTCCATGCTATATATATAGTCACGTCCAAGAAGTATATTTTAATCTAATGGTCCTTGGACTACCATCACGTTCAAGTGAACAATTTTCCTTTTCAAAGTTATCAGAAACTTCGGAAGGATCCCTAACGGTCGACTGGTTCCTTTGTTAAAGCCTGACAAATTCTGTGTCACAGGCATAAGCGATGGTGAACCAAGTACTTCCCAAGCAGTTGAGGAAAGGATACTCACTGAAGCCCCTTCATCTATGATAGTGCCAGACATGACCATTTTGTACACTGTACTATGATCTGGAATGGTACATTAGATGGAAGGCGGGGTCTTGCTATTTGATTCCAAATGAAGGAAACGACTAGACTGCTTGGAGGGGGTACTGCATAAATGGTTGAATGAACCCCTTGAACTGGGGAATGTTCCTCCTGTTGTAATGGAACGGGCGGATTGTCCCCATGTTCATCAAACTTAATCCCTTGGGTTTTTAGTATTAATCCCTTGGGTTTATAATATTTATCTTAGGGTTTATATATATTCGTTTATAATATTAATCCTTTGCATTTAATATTATTCCCTTGAGTTTATAATCCCTTGGATTTATTATTAATATTGTCAATATGAAAATCAACCATGGTCAAATGTGGCATTGTGATGAGGATTGTCTCAATATGAAAATCAACCATGGTCACCCATGGTCAATCATGGTCAACCATGGTCAATAACCATTGTCACATTGTGACAAAGATTCTCTTCGTGTAATGTCACATTGTGACAACCATGGTGATCCATGGTAAACCATTGTTCAACATCGCATTGTGACAAAGCTTGTCTCAATATGAAAATCAACCACGGTAAAACATGGTCAACCATGTTATTTTAGGGTTTATCATATTTATCTTAGGGTTTATATACATAGGGTTTATAATCATAATCCCTCGGGTTTATAATCCTTTTCGTTTTTAGTATTAATCCCTTGGACTTATTATTCCATTGGGTTTATAATATTAGTCCGTTGGGTTTATTAATCTAACGATTCATTTTCCTAGGGTGTAATATTATTCATAGGGGTTTATTATATAAATCCCTTGCATTACACAACAACAAAAAGATATAAATCCCTTGCATTACACAACAACAAAAAGATATAAATCCCTTGCATTTATAATCATGGTCAACCATGGTCCAACTCACATTTTGACAAAGATTTTCTCAATATGAAAATAAACCATGCTCCAACATCAAAATGTGACAAATATTTTCTCGATATGAAAAATAAATAATGTTGAACGATGATCAACCATGGTCCAACGTCAGTTTGTGACAACGATTGTCTCAATATGAAAATCAACCATGGTCAACCATGTTTATTTTAGGGTTTAGAATATTTATCTTAGGGTTCATATACCTTGAGTTTATAATCTTTATATTAGGGTTTTTATACCATGGGTTTATAATATTGATCCCTTAGGTTTAATATTATTATTTAGGGTTTATAATCCCTTAGGTTTTTAGCGATAATCCCTTGCGCTTTTTAATCTAAATGTTCATATTTCTATGGTATAATATTATTCATAGGGTTCATAATATTAATATTTGGGTTTAATATAAATCCATTGGGGTTATAATCATGGTCATCCATGATCCAATGTCACTTTGTAACAAAGATTCTCTCAATATGAAAACTAATCAGTGTCTCATTGTGAGAAGGATTGTCTCAATATGAAATCAACCATAGTCAACCATGTTCCAACATCGCATTGTGCTAAAGATTGTCTAAATAGTCAATCATGCTCAATCATGGTCAACCATGGTCACATTGTGACAAAGATTGTCTTGATATGAAAATCAACCATGGTCAACCATGGCCAATCATTGTCCAACGTCGCATTGTGCCAAAGTTTGTCTCAATATGAAAATCGATCATGTTCAAACATAGTTGAACGCCACATTGCGACAAAGATTGTGTCAATATAAAAATCAGTCGTGGTCAACCATGCTTATTTTAGGGTTTATAATATTTATCTTAGGGTTTATATACCTTGGGTTTATAATATTTATCCCTTGGGTTTATATACCTTCAGTTTATAATATTAATCTTTTGGGTTTAATATTATTCCATTGGGTTTATAATCCCTTGGGTTTATTATTAATATTATTATTATTTATTTAAATTAATAATACTTAATAATTACTAATTAATTAATTAATTAATTAAATTAATAATAATTAATAGTAGTTATACACCTTCGGCATATATCAACTACGTTTACTAATGTGGTTGTGTTGTATATATATGTGTGTGTTTATTTATATATATTTATTTGTTTGTTTGTTTGTTGTTAAATATGAATGATCTTAATGTTATAAAGATTTTCGAGGACATTGATTTTAATATTATAATTTTTTTTTAAGGATGTTGAATTAATATACATGTTTAAAAGGAATATTTAAATTATGATATTTCCATCTCATTATTAAGAACTATATCACTAAATTTTGACTAATACAATTTAATCTATGTAACATTGTGATTTGTCAAATTTATATCATTAAAACTAATATTGTTAAATCTTAAATTTTTGTTATGAAGATAAACTATATTAGGTAGTACGAAACTATATTGCATAGTATGTAATATTTATTTGATAGATTTAGTTAGTCTAACTAAACTATGAACGATGGCCCGCATTTGCCATAAAAAGTTAAGATTCAGAATCTCATGTCAGGAAATAATGCCTTGGTATTTGAGAGCCGTATTCAAAAATATTAAAAAGTGAAGAAAGGCATGCCAGGGAATAATGGCGTCGTATGTCAGAGTTGTGGGTGTTTCAGGTATGTCAAAGGTCGTTCGAAAATGGTATGTTAGGAGGTGTCAGTGACAGGTCACATTCAAAAATATTGAACAGTTAAGAAAGTCATGTCACGAAATAATGACGTGGCATGTTAGAGTTGTCACTCTTTCAGAGGTATGTCAGATTTGTCACTGTTTTAGAGATTAAGGCAATCACAATAGACATTTCCATTGGGATATGAGCCACCACCATATTCCAGTGGGACATTCTTGGGGTGATTTCATGTTTACCGGATTATTTAAAATTATAATTATAAATTTGAATTATAAAATTTAGCTTGGTATATTAAATTTATGTATTTATTAAAAATATATTTTAAATTAGTGTAATTGTATAAATTGAATTACTCGTAAATGATATTAGTATTTATGCATGAATAAATATCAAAACATTTATTTTTTATTTTATAATAGATATCGTATTGTTAAAATAAAGGAAAATAAAATTAGAAATTAATTTAGAATTATTATTATTAAAAATAATTAATATATGAGTTAAATATATATACATTTCAAAAAATAAAGAACATGATTCTTATTGTTTTGAGGCTTCTGTGATTAGTGCTTTGTGTGTAGTTTCCTTCTGGAGTTCTCGCATTCATAATTGTTTGAATCTTAACTCCAGAAGAAAACATGATTCTTAACCATAGAGATTTACTACCGCTTTACAATGAAGTCTTATAATTTGTAAATAGGCTTTGTTACAATACCATAGCTTATCAATGCCACATGCTAAAAAAACTATAACTCGCTTTATATGACATTTGTTCATATGACAATTTTTTTAATTATTTAATCTAATTAAAAGAGCATAACTACTTTGGAGATTCCCCCTCCGCCTCCTCTAGAGGGATCATGTAAGGTGATCCTCTATCATGTTCATCTTAGTAGTTGAGGGATTGGGGTGTTCATTCAAGGAAGTTGCATTTGAAAAAAAGTTATTTGGTCTTATGTTGTATGGAGACGATCTCCCTTTGAGCCATCAACAATTTTTTGATGATGCAATGGGCTTGGTAAAACCCATAGTGCAAGAATCTTATACCTTTAATAATATTTTGGATATGTTTGATATAACCTTAAGTATGGATATTAATATAAACAAGTCATAGGTCTTCTTCTTTAATACACTAGTGATTGTTCAATGACATGTGGCACAAGTATTGGGGATTCAAATTAGTAAAGTCCTTTTTGAATATTTAGGCGCTTCTCTAGCAAACAACTACCATAATTGGAGCCTATGGGAGGATCTTCTCTCAAGACTTCATAATAAATTGGTGAGTTGGACCTTTTGATCCTTGAATATTGTTGACTGGTTAGTACTCCTCAAGGCACTATTCCATGCTTCCCCAAAATATTTGTGTCCAACTATACTGGCACCAACTGATATTCTCCAAGAATTCTATAGAATACAAAGACATTTTCTATGGGGCATCTCAATGTTAGAATAGAGGTGGCCTTTAGTGGGTTGGGATAAGTTATTTCAACCAAAGTTATAGGGAGGATTATGGTTGCACGATCCATCCATTATGGAAATAATATTAGGTGCAAAGATCTAGTGGAGGTAGCTATAAGGTGGCTAGTACCTTTGGGAAAGAATTTGGAAGAGAAAGTATGTCCCCCACACCTCTCAATAATACTTAATCAGACTAAATACCACTATCCCTGGTTCGTCAATGTGGAATTTGGAAGAGAAAGGTATGAATTTAATACATAAACACTGCTTTTGGGAGATAAGAAATAGATGTACTACTTTACTATGGGTTGAATCTTGGAAGCAACTATCAAGACTGGGGGATCAAGCCAAATTCGAGTGGCTAACTCAATAGATGATAGCTCAAGGAAAAATAGTGATGACAAAATACTTGATTGAGGAGAATCAAAATATGAGTTGGCATCAATGGATCCTGCTTGAAAATTGGCTTCCTAAACCAGACAGGGCAGTATGGAAGCAATTTTGGAGCAATTTGCAAAAGAGTCAGATTCTTGTTTCTAACTTGTTGTAGTGGCTACAACCACCCTCCAAAATTTTTCTTATGCTTCAATTTTGGAGGCTTCCTTCTTATCCACAGGCGCTCATCTTGCACTGATCCAGGTATTCATGCTTTGATTGAGACTTATCTTTTCATTTGTGCTTGTGCTTGGTTGCTTTCACACTTAGCTGATCCTTCTAAGTCACAAGATAATCTCCCAACTTGGTCTCACAACATTTCTGGGTTTGCCTCCAGAAATTGCGTAATCCTTGAGGGTAAGCAACCTTCAGGGATTGGGGTGTTCATTCAAGGAACTTGCATATGAAAACAAGTTATTTGGTCTTATGTTGTATGGAGATGATCTGCCTTTGAGCCATCAACAATTTGTCGATGACGCAATGGGCTTGGTAAAACCCATAATGCAAGTGATCTAGATTTAAACAAGAATGCAACAAATTACAGAGATAGCCATAAATATAGAGATACAAAAGAAATAATACTTCATTTCATTAATGTAAAATATTGAAATATGCTTACAAACAGAAATGGAAATAAACTATCTTGGGCAATGGTAGGTTATCTTTGAGGAGAGATGTGGCAGCTACATGCCTCTGAACTCCCTTACAATGAGGCCTGAAGGCCTATTTACTGTTGAGAAACAATGGAAAACCCTAAACATCCAAAACCCTAACCCTAGGAGATGAAGCGCCAAACTATGGGCCTCATTTTGGGTAAATTGGTACATCAACTTCCTGGGGTTGTAGCTTTGGCATACGATCTCTATTTGACGTGCACAATACCTTGTTATAAAGATCTATCTGAGGAATACAACTTTGGTGGACACATGTTGCTTTCAGTCTCCCCAAAAAACATCATTTAGGGCCTCAAAATGGCTCCGGAAGTTCAGGACCCAAAAAACTACCAAAAATAGTAAATTGTGCTACAAATAAGGAAACTAAAGAACTGAAAGAAACAATGGTGGGGGTCCAAGTGGAATTGGCGGGTGGCCACCAATATGCACCTGGATCATTCCTCCCCCCTTAGCAAGCAATGATCCCCATTACATTGAGTTTCTCCATGAGATGAGCAAACGTCTATTGAACTTGATCCCTGATGAACCACTTGCCTTGGTGAAGGAGTTGGCCTGCTTTGAAAACTCAATATAGTTGGATCTTTTACTGGTGAGTGTGCTTGATTTGTGTGTCCATGATCTAATCAGTTGTAGCTTGTTCCATGCAATCTAGATTTAACTCTGTTGGTGTGAGCTATTCTGCAATGTCGGATGTGTCGAGTAATGGTGGAAAGTATGGCCAAAGGTGGTTCACATTGAACACTGGGTGCAGGCCAAGGAATGAGGGAATGCTAAGCTCAAATGCATTGTCTCCCATAGCCTTGGTAATGGTGTAAGGACCATATGTAAGGACCATATCAGAGTGGTCTGAGTTTCTGATAGGCTCCGGTAAGGCGTTCCTTTTGCAAATGCAACCAGACTTTGTCACCCACCTGAAACTTGTGTGGCACTCGATGTTGATCATGTCACTACTTGTACTTGGCATTTGATTTCTCCAGAATGTCATGGACTTGCTGGAAGATATGTTGGATGTGCTCAATGAAGCTGTTTGCATTATCTGTTTCGGACTGGACATGAGCCAAATCTGCCTGAGTAACTGCAAATGGCATGGCCACATCAATGGGACATATTGGTTGGAATCCCAAGCCCTCTTGAAAAGGGCTATGGCCAGTTGAGATGTGGAGAGCCTGATTATAGCTATGCTGAACATAGGGAAGGCTCTCATCCATGGGGGATTCACTCAATGAACCTCTGACATATCATGTGTGTTCGTGGCATATTAAACAATACCCTTAATTTGACTACATATTGGAAAATCCCTCTAAAAATCACATTATTTAACCCCCTACCAATATAAACCTAATATAGCTTCCCAATTTAAAAAACACCTACTTTCACTGGATATTGTATGTGTCCATTTTTTCATTAACATTTTTTACATCCCTTAATATTTTTTCATTAACTTTGAGCTCCATTTTTTATATTTTCCAATATAAAAACCCTTTACCCCCAATATATTACGTCATTTTTTCCTCAATATATATCCCCCAATATGAACCCATGTGGTATGATATTGCTCCCCCAGTTCAGCCCCTGTGCTCTCATCCCATGTGCGTGGATGATTTCAGTTGTACATACGCAGAATGTGTATGATCATCCTATTGAAAACCTTTGTCTAGCCATTAGTTTGGGGATGGAAGGCTGTGGACTTAGTGAGTTTGGTGTCCAACATCGACCAGAGACTAGACCAAAGTGTACTGAGGAACCTGTTGTCCCGATCTGAGATGATAGAATGTGGGATCCCAAAGTGTATCCACACATGTTCAAAGAAGAGTTTAGCAGTGGCTTCTACTGTTACATTCTTCTTGCAGGCTGCCATAATGGCCATATTTGAGAACCTGTCGACAACCACAAAAACATAGTTGTTTCCATGCCTAGTAGAAGGAAGGCCCAACATGCAATCCATGGAGATGGATTCCCAAGGTCGACTAGGGGTAGGCAACAAAGTATAGAGGCCTTGCTTCTTGATGGTCGGTTTGGCAATGGTGCAGGAAGTGCAGGATTTGATGTAATTCCCTACATCCCGTCAAAGATTCGGCCAATAGAAATACTTTTGCAGTACTGCCACTGTTTTCTCAACCCCGAAATTACCAGTAGCTTGACTGTAGTGTGCTTCCCAAATCATCTTGGCATGCTCACTTGGAGGAACACAAAGGTGACCCAGGTGGCATAACAGGGCATCCTAGAGGTGAAAATATGGAACATGCTAACCCTCCAAGAGTTTTTGGTATGTGTGGCTGAATTCTAGGGCGCTTTTGTAGAGAAGTAGCCAATCAAAAGTCTCGTGCCCACAAGAGTTGAGAACAGTGGTTAACGCCATGATCGGTGGCCGATTGAGGCAATCTGCAACATTATTGGTGCTTCCCTTCTTATACTTGATATTCAAATGGAACTGTTGCAGGTATGTGGACCACTTCTGATGGCGATCATTTTGAAAATTCCTTTGCATTTGTATGAATTGTAGGGGCCGATGGTCTGTATAGATGACTATTTCCTTCCCCAAAATGTAATGCTTCCATTGTCGGCAGGGCTGCATAATGGAATACATCTCTTTGTTATAAGTGAGATACTTCCAGACTGTGTCTAAAAGTGTCTCACTACGATATGCCACTGGATGCCCGTGTTGAGTAAGGACCGCCCCAATAGCATAGTCAGAGGCATCTGTCTCGATCTCAAATGGTTGTTGCAAGTCTGGTAACGCAAGCACTGGTGTCGAGCAAAGGCGATGTTTCAACTCTATGAATGCCTTCTGTTGAGATTCAAACCAAAATAATTTTTCTTTTTCTCCTCCCTTGGTGACTTTACTCAAGGGCCAAGTGATATCAGAAAATCCCAACACGAACCTACGGTAGAAGTTGGCAAGACCTAGAAAGTTGCGGAGCTCTATCAGAGTGGTTGGAGATGGCCAATCCTGAATCACTTGGATCTTGGTTGGATCCACATGCACCCCCTATTCATCAATAATGTATCCCAAATACTGAACTTGGGTCATGCTAAAGGTGCATTTCTCCAAGTTGGCACATAACTTGTGTTGCCGCAGTGTTTGGAGAACCTATCGAATGTGGTGGAGGTGATCTTCCTAACTCTGGCTAAAGATTAGGATGTCATCCAAGTATACCACTACAAATTAGTTGGTGAATGGTTGCAAGATGTCATTTATTAGCCTCATGAAGGTTGCAAGAGCATTGGTCAACTCGAAAGGCATAACCAACCATTTGAAAAGGCCCTCCTTGGCTTTGAAGGCGGTCTTCCACACATCGGAGTGTTCGATTTGTCCCTGGTGATATCCAGACTTCAAATCGATCTTGCTAAAATATTTTCCCCCCTTTAGTTGGTCCAAAAGGTCATCAATTCGTGGGATTAGGTATCTGTTCCAGACAGTGATCTTTTTCAACACCCGATAGTCAATACAGAGTCTCCAAGTCCCATCCTTCTTTTGTACCAACACGATTGGGCTCCCATGGGGCAATGAACTCAGTCGAATGTGATATTTCTGTAGTAGCTCCTAAATCTGCCTCTTGATCTCATCGTTCTCCAGAACAGAGCGCTAATAGATTAGCCCATTGGGCAAAGGTGCACCTGGGGTCAGATTGATGGAGTGCTTGATTTGACAGTCCAGAGGAACCCCTGCGGGGGAGGTGAAGATATCCTCGTACTCCTCCACAACCTTGTCCATATGTAGTTTTCCTGTGGAGGGGCTTGGTTTGGAGGTCATGGCCACCGTCTTCTTCTTTCCTTGAGGGTGTTTCGTCAAGAAAACAAATTTCCTGGTTTTGGAAATGAGCTTACTGCATTGTTTTGTAGTAACCAAAGAGATGGCGATAGGTGGTGCTACCTTCGGTATCCTATACAGCTTATTTCCCAAAGAAAAATAACAGCACAAGGCCTTGACTCATATATAGCATGTCACTTCCACAAGTATGGCTGACCTAATAATACATCACAAACATCTAGGGGAGCAACATCACACAATACCTCATCCGTGAAGGGCTTGATATTGTATGGAAGGCAACACTGTTGGCTCACGCAAAGATCCCGTCTTTGGTGAAGCCTCCTAATGATGTAGAGTTGTGGATGTGTTGTGGTCGGTAAGCCCAACTGCTTCATGACCTCTACTGAAATGAGGTTCTTTTGGCTCTCGTTTTTGACAATGAATTGTATCGGGGAGCCCTTTACCCAGATCTGGGAGTGAAAGAGGTTCTCCTCCTCCTCTGGATATTCGGGTTCCTCCTTTTGGATCTTAGTGGTGGCAACGGTGGTGTTGGGATCCACATCGATAATATACTTCCATTTGTCATTCCCCTTATTGGGTTCTGATTCAAAGTCTGAACATGCATCTGATTCACAAGACTTTAGCTCAGCCACCAGTGATTTCCTGGCCCGACACTCACTTGTGTTGTGAGTGGAGGTCTTATGGAACTCACACCACTTTCCCGTGTCCTTCTTTGGCTTCGCATTGCTGTTCTTTTCTTGCTGCTTTGGTGAGTTGTCCTGGGCCACCCCACCTTGGCTTTGTCCTTTGTTCAATGGTCTGGGGGCACCTTTCTTGACCCAAATGGATCCAAAAATGCCCTCTAAGTCTTCATGAATCTATTAAAAATCATGCCCAAGGTTAAAAATCCCTTAAAAGATCAAAATTATCATAAGAGGGACACCCTTAGTAGGGTGGAGAAACATTATCATGATGCCCAAAACCCATGAAATCGTGAAAAAAAAATAGAGTAATTGCAAGCAAAACAAGTGATGCATAGAAGTCGTCCGATCTGGCCGATCAACGGTCCAGATCAGATCGACGATTGCAATCGACAGTGACCTTTGGCAGAGATCGGCGAGATCGACATAAGAGGTGCGATCACGAACAGTGATATTAGTGCTTAACATATGTATATGGCGAAAGAGATTGGTGGAGTTAATATGAACTGTCGATCAAGCATGTATATTGACAACCCATACTACGTCGCAAGATCACTATCGGGGGATTGCAGGAGCACTTACAACGACCCGGGGGCATTGCAATGAGCGATTGCGATATTGCAATCGGAGCAACCCGATGATTTGGAACTGATAGGATTATTGGCAATATTTTATAGGATTTGAGATCCGCAAACAGGGCCATTTCAATGTATTTTTGCGATTTTCGTGTATTTCCAAAATACAAGGGAAACGAGCCATTGTGATTTTTGACATCGACAACTGGCGGACTTGATGGAGAATAGGGAGGATTTAAGGACTTTTGAAGTTTGACTTGTCATGTGTTTGGAAAATTTCTCCGTTTCAAATGCATTTCCCTGTGAGTTAATAGGGTGCGACTGTTTTAAGAATTTCAGAGACCCGGGGTACTCTGGCATTATGGATAGGTGGCCACCTGCCCTCCATACGTTAAACAATGACTGAATAATGCTGACAAAGGGATCCTAAGCATTTAGAGGCCAAGGAGACTGAGAGCTGAGGATGCAAAATGAACAAGCAGCCGAGAAAGGCTTTAAAAGCCACAGATGGAGAGAAAAGAGGCAATCAGTATTGAAGAGCAAATGCGAGACAAAGTTTAGGGCAGATTAAGAGTTGTGTGCGAGTTTGTGTACTCAAAGGAAGCTTGAGGGATTCAAGTGAAGCTCTTGTTATTGTAATCTATTTGCGTGTGAGGCTCAAATTGAGCTCACTATTGTAAACAAAACTTTGCTTGAAGACATAATAGAGAGGCCACCACTAAAGGTTGGACCAGGAGATGTAGCCCAGGAGTATTGGGTGAACTCCTTATTAAATTTGTTGTGTCATATGTGATCTATTATGTTTGTTTACTGCTTCATTGTTAGTGCATTTCACAATCTTATCGATCCATTGCATATAATGACATAGACTAATCCATGAAAGTGAGTCTATAATACCTTATTAATTGTCTTAGATCTCATTTCAGATCAAGTGGTATTAGCGCTGTAGGTTACTAAGGTTAGACAAGCTTGTGCTAGATTGTTTGTGAATGATAAATAGATGAAAGCTTAAATTAGGAGAAGGAGAATTGGTTGAATCTAACCCAGAAATTGGTAGAGCCTATACTAGGAGGAAAATGGCAGAAGAAAACCCTTAAAAATCAGACTCTCAGTTCATGGACAGTTTCATGACCATGAGAGCCATGGTAGAAGAAATGTATAGATAATTTAAGAAAGATTGAAGTGAAGATTCTTCTACTTCCAAACAAGACAAAGAACAAAAGAAACTCTTATAGATGCCCATTCTGAAGGCAAAGGGAAAGAAAAAGAGGTTCCTTTGTCCACACCTCCTAACAGCCCTAAAATTAAAAAGAAGAAAACATCTTTGATTAAATTAGATGTTAAATTTTATTTGCCTGTTTATGATGGAGAGTTGAATGCAAAGAAGTTAGATAACTAGATTAGGCAGATTGATGTGTATTGCAGGGTGAAAAATATTGACTTAGACAAAAGTAAATTCCGCTGGCCAGCCTACGCCTTGGAGAAACTGCCTTAGTATGGTGGGAAGGCAGGACACAAGCTGACTTGAAGAAGCAAGGTAAAATTATTTCTGTCTGGAGTGAATTTGTTTCTAGAATTAAAAAACAATTTTATCCACTAGCTTATATGCAGCAAGCTATGATGAGTTGGCAAACTCTTCGCCAATTAAAAGGGCAAAGTGTATAAAGCTACACTCAGGAGTTTAGAAAAAGAGCTTTGATTCTAGGCATTTCTTTAGACTCACCTGAAAATTTTTTGAAGTATATAGGTGGTCTACATACTTATTTGAGACATATCATCCTCATGTTTAACCCTACTAGCATAGATGAGGTATCTGTTCAAGCTACCCATCTAGAGGCTAGAGGCAAGAATGTGAACCCAGAGATTGGGGGATCATCAAAACCCACTGCAAGCAACAACAAGGAAAATAGGAAGCAGAAATGGAAAGAGACGAAGGCCAATGCTGTACAAAATGCGAAACCTTCATGCACTCACTACAAGAAGGATGGACATGATGATGAACATTGCTGGTATTTGCATCCGGAGCTGAAACCAAAGAAGTTCGATGGCAAGAAGAAGAAGAATATTACTGCTATACAAAAAGATTTGGGGTCAGACTCAGGTGATGAAACAACAATTGCAGCCATGGGTATAAAAGGTAAAAATTCTGAAGCATCTACTAGTAATTATGCCCAAACTATTGATAATGAAGAAAATGAGAGAAGAAGACATGAGCTTTTTGATATTAGAGTTATCCCAAGCATCAAAAGATTGATACTTTGTTTGATAGTGTCTCACAAGTAAATTTAATTTCTAAAGAAATTGAGATTGCTAACCACACCTCACAAGAAGCCATATCCATTAGGTTGGGTATGTGATAAAGCAAAACTACAAGTGACTAGACAATGTAAGCATAGGTTTTCTTTTGGGTCAACATTTGTGGATGAGGTTGAATTAGATATTGTTCTCTTGTATATATGAGGAATTGTTTTAGGAAGTCCTTACTTGTATGATAGAAAAGCCATATTCTATAGAGCTGAAAATAAGTATCAACTCGTTAAAGATGGAATTAAATATACTGTAAGAGCTTATAAACTCAAGAATAGTTATACTCTCATAAACTCAAGGTAGATGAAAAGAATTGTAAATTCATGTAAGCAATTTTTACTGATGGTTGTAAAGGAAAATAAACCTAATAAAACCAATGTATTTGAAGGCTGTGATGCTAAACAACAAGCTGATTTAGAAAAAGTTGTTTCAGAATATGATATATTATTTCAAGAACCTAAAGGTCTGCCACCCAAAAGGGAAATTGTACATGATATTAATTTGCAGAAGGATTCTCCATTGCCTAACATCGGAATGTACAGGTTATCCGCTTTAAATAATGTAGAAATCAAGAAGCAAGTACAGGAGTTGCTCAAGAAAGGGTTCATAAGACCAAGCACATCGTAATTTGGATCCCCCGTAGTGTTGGTGAGAAAGAAGGATGGTTCATGGAGGATGTGCATTGATTACCGAGCACTGAATAAAATAATGATCAAGAATCGTTATCCCCTTCCTCGCATAGATGATCTATTGGATCAACTGAAAGAGGCTGTTTACTTTTCCAAGTTGGACCTACGTAGTGGTTACCATCAGGTCAGAGTAGCAAAGCAAGATGCATGGAAGACTGCTTTCAAAACAAATCAAGGGTTGTATGAATGGCTAGTTATGCCTTTTGGCTTAACTAATGCTCCTGCCACTTTCATGAGAGTAATGAATGATGTACTCAGGCCTTTTATTGATGAATTTGTAATTGTATATCTAGATGACAATCTTGCATTCAGTAAAACATGGGAAGAACATTTGAAGTATGTGAAGTAGACTCTAGATGTTTTGAAAAAGGAAAATCTCTATGTTAAATTATCAAAAATGTGAATTTGGTAAAACATCTTTGAATTATTTGGGTCATATTGTAGGGGGTGGTGAATTGAAGATAGATCCCTCTAAGGTTGCAGTCATTGTAAACTGGCCTAAACCCAAGTCTGCTACAAAAGTTAGAAGCTTCTTAGGGGAAGCACAATATTGGAGAAATTTTATTGCTAACTTTTCCTTAATTGCAGATCCCTTACATGCTTTGACAGGATTGAACAAGGTGTTTCAGTGGGGAGGCAAACAACAGAAAGCCTTCAACACCTTGAAAGAAAAAATTAGTACAACACCAATACTAACATTGACAAATCTTCAACAACCATTTGAGATCGAAACATATTGCAGTGATTATGCCATGGGAGCACTGTTGATGCAACATGGTAAACCCATTTGCTACCATTCTGAGACTTTTAATTCTGCAGTAGTTAATTATCCTACATATGATAAGGAATTGTATGCATTAGCCTAGAATCTAAAAAAGTGGAAACATTACTTAATGGGCAAAGAAATAGTTATACATATTGATCATCAACCACTTCAATATTTGCACTCACAAACTAAGTTGCAAAAATCAAGACACCATAGGTGGATGGTTTCGTACAACAGTTTCATTTAGTTATCAGATATAAAAAGGGCATACACAATAAAGTTGTAGATATGTTGTCGAGACCAATCATAAATGCATCTACTATACTTAAGCATAATTCAGTAATGCACGAAAGCTACATTGAACAATATGCTCAGGATATAGACTTTAAAGATATATATGTAGCTTTAAGTAATGGAAAAAAGGTAGAAGAATTGGATTACTATGTTAAGGACCAACTCTTGTATCATTTGGGAAAGTTATGCATTCCACAAACTGAGAGAATTAATATAATTAGGGAAGCACATACTTCTCTAATATCATGTCATTTTGGTGTAAGCAAAACAATTGCACAACTACAAAGATACTACTATTGGCTAAGAATGCATGAAATAGTTTCTAGATATGTAAGAGTGTGTACCATGTGTGCTAAAAGTAAGCCCAACAATAGGAAACTAGGCTTGTACACTCCACTGCCAGTCCCTTCCTATCCTTGGGAAAGTGTTTCCATGGACTTCGTTGAGGAATTGCCCAAATCTAGAAAGGGACATGACTATTTGTATGTTATTGTGGACAGATTCAACAAAATGTGTATTTTAATACCTTATAATAAGCAGATTACAATTGAACAAACAATGAAATTGTTCTTTCAACATGTCTGGGTGCATTTTGGGCTACCCACTTCCATAGTATCTGATCGAGACTCCCGATTTGTCGGGAAGTTTTGGTCAAGTATGTGGGAATTAATGGACACCAGAGTGAAGAAAACCACAACTTTTCATTAACAAATAGATGGCCAAATATAGGTAGTCAACAGAGCAATGATCCATTTTCTCAAGGGTTATTACAACAAGCATCCCAAGCTTTGGGATGAACATTTATGTTATGTGAAACATGATTACAACCATGCTAAACATTCTTCTACACAGAGATCTCCTTTTGAGACCTATTTTGGTTTTATACCAAGGTATCCCTTGGATTTTGTCTTTGAAAAAGACATAGCAGTTGATGGACACAGTGATGTGGACAAAGAAACCAGATTCATTGAATAGATCCAAGAGATTCACCAAGAAATGCAGGAACAACTGGTAAAGAGCCAAGCCAAATACAAGGCAAGGCATGATAAACACCTAGTGGAGCACAACTTCCAAGTTGGAGATCAAGTCTGACTGTATATCAACAAGGACAAAATGCAAGGTGAAGGGAAGAAGCTGAAGCCAATAAAGTATGGGCCTTTTAAGGTACTTGAGAAAATTGGTGAGAATGCTTTCCACCTTGATCTGCCAGCATACATGCACATCTATTTAGTAGTAAATGCAGAAAATTTAAGACTGTTTGGACCTTCGTCAATTGCCTTCCATTGATACTTTGTTGCCTGAATACCTCAATGAGCTGCAGGAAGATACAATTTTGGACATGAAGGTGAGGACAACACGTAGAGGAGATGTTGAGTGCCTAAGGATTGGAATCAAAGGTTCAAAACCCAACAGTGAAAAATGGATAGAGATTGGACAAGTGAGGCAGTTGTATCCTCACTTGATTCATGCTTGAAAAACAACTTTTGGTGGTCCAAAATCCCTTTCCAGTGGGAAGGCGTGATCCAAATGGAACCAAGAATGCCCTCTAAGTCTTCATGAATCTATTAAAAATCATGCCCAAGGTTAAAAATCCCTTAAAATATCAAAATTATCATAAGAGGGACACCCTTAGCAGGGCATAGAAACACTATCGGGAGGCCCAAAACCCATGAAATTGTGAAAACAAACAGAGTAATTGCAAGCGGAATAAGTGATGCACAGTAGCCGTCTGATCTGGCTGATCAATGGTCCAAATCGAATCATAAATCACAATCAGTGGTGACCTTCGGTAGAGATTGACGAGATCCACATAAGAGTTGCAATCGCAAACAATGATATCGGCGCTTAACATATGCATATGGCGACGATGATTGGCGGAGTTAATATGGACTATCAATCAAGCGTGCAGATCGACAGCCCATATTACATCGCAACATCACTATCAGGGGATTGCAGGAGCGCTTACAATGGCTCAGGGACATTGCGATGAGTGATTGCTATATTGCAATTGAAGTGACCTGATGATCTGGACCCGATAGGATTATCGGAAATATTTTAAAGGATTTGAGATCCGGAAACAGGACCATTTCAATGTATTTTCATGATTTTTGTGTATTTCTAAAATACAAAGGAAACAAGCCATTGCGATTTGCAACAGTTACAATAGGCAGACCCAATGGAGAATAGGGAGTATTTAAGGACTTTTAAATTTCGACTTGTCATGTGTTTGGCGGATTTCCCCCTTTCAAATGCATTTCCCTGTGAGTTAATAGGGCACGACTATTTTAATAATTTCAGAGACCCAGGGTACTCTGGCATTATGGATAGGTGGCCACCTCCCATACATACGTTAAACATTGATTGAATAACACTGGTAGAGGGATTCTAAGCATTCAAAGGCTGGGGAGACTGAGAGACAAGGATGCGAAATGAATAGGCAACCTAGAATGGCTTTAAAAGCCACAAACTGAGAGAAAAGAGGCAGGTAGTATTGAAGAGAAAATGTGAGACAAAGTTTAGGGCAGATTGAGAGCTGTGTGGGAGTTTGTGTACTCAGAGGAAGCTTGAGGGATTCAAGTGAAGCTCTTGTTATTGTAATCTGTTTGTGTGCGAGGCTCAAATTGAGCTCACTATTGTAAAAAAAACTCTGCTTGAAGACATAATAGAGAGGCCACCACTGAAGGTTGGACCAAGAGATGTAGCCCAGGGGTATTGGGTGAACTCCTTATTAAATTTTTTGTGTCATGTGTTATCTATTATGTTTGTTTACTGCTTCATTGTCTGTGCATTTCACAATCTGATTGATCCATTGCATATAATGACATAGACTAATCCATGCAAGTGAGTATGTAATACCTTATTAATCATCTTGGATCTCATTTCAGATCATTTCCCTTGCTTTGGATTTGTATATCCAAAGTCTAGCTTCTTCTGTTTAAACTTCTACTTGATCTTGACAGCGTATCGGTACACCGTGCGAAGTGAGGAGATGTCCAGGAACTCCATCTCATCCTAGATGTACCTATGTAGTCCACCACGGTATTTGAGTACCAAATGCAACTTAGAATCCTTGATACCCAACTTTGTGCAAAGGGTATGAAAAAAATTGGTAAACTTCAACACATATTGGTCCCTTCCCTGCCGCAACGTGGTCCACTTTATGTATTTATCCTCATAGCTTTTGATAGGGTAGTACTACTCCTTGATGGCATTTTGGAATGAATTCCAAGTGGGTGTGGCTGAAAAAAGTGAGGTTGTACTTTCATCCTTCTGCTCGCAGTAGGTTTCCCACCAGTCCTTGACATGGGGGGTGACATTGAGAAGAGCGAAAGTAATCTCTTCCCGATTGGAAAAATCATGAACAAAAAATACCCTTCTAGCAGATTTAACCATTTATCTACAACATCTACATCTATATGACCCTCAAATATGAGAATGTCAAAGTTAACTTCTACCTTAAAGGGTGTGTCACTTCCAGAGTAGCTACTAGAAGTAGATGTGTCGCCCCTGGGTAGTCATTGAAGGATTTGGGAAAAGTTGTCCATCATCGACCAAAGTTATAGGGAGGATTATGGTTCCGCGATCTGTCCATCATGGAAATAATATTAGGTGCAAATATCTGATGGAGGTAGCTATAAGGTGGGTAGTACCTTTGGGAAAGAATTTGGAAGAGAAAGAATGTCCCCCACCCCTCTCAATAATACTTAATCAGACAAAATACTACTATTCCTGGTTCGTCAATCTGGAATTTGGAAGAAAAAGGTATGAATTTGATACACTTCTTTTAGTAGATAAGAAATGGATGTACTACTTTACTATGGGTTGAATCTTTTAATCAACTTTTAAGACTGGGGGATCAAGCCAAACTTGAGTAGCTAATTCAATAGACAATAGCGCAAGGAAAAATAGAGACAACATAATACTTGATTGAGGAGAATTGAAATATGAGTTGGCGTTAATGGATCCCACTTAAAAGTTGGCTTCTTAAACCAGATAGGGCAGTATGGAAGAAATTTTGGAGCAATTTGCAAAAGAGTCAGATTCTTGTTTCTAACTCGTTGTAGTGGTTACAACTACCCTCCAAAATTTTGCTTATGCTTCGGTTTTGGAGGCTTCCTTCTTACCCATAGGCACTCATCTTGCACTGATCCAGGTATTCATGCTTCGAATGAGGCTTATATTTTCATTTGTGCTTGTGCTTGGTTGCTTTCACACTTAGTTGATCCTTTTGAGTCACAAGCTAATCTCCCAACTTGGTCTGACAACAGTTCTATCTTTGCTTCCAAAAGTTGCACAATACTTAATGGCAAGCAACCTTGATGATGGGAATTGCACAATTCTAACTTTAAGTCAACCTTGATCTTAGAAACTACACAACTATGGAAGACAACACAACACTAAGCCTAGAAACTGTGTAATCCATCACTAAGATTAGAAACTGCGGCGTGCACTGAACCGAAAAGTTGCATAGTTCCCTTGAATTGTGCAGTGTTTCCTGATAGTGTGCATGGAAAATTCCCCCCAAAAAAGGAAAAAAAAATCCTTAAAAAATAGGGATCTATTTTTAGTATCATGAAGGAGGCACTTTTTCTATTTTTATAAACTTTTGCTATGTGTCACTTTTTCCTTGATTTTAGGCATGCATGTCATAAACTCTAATTTTCTCAAATCTATTTAATTGGCACTTCTATAGCTCATTTCCATGTTCAATCTTGGATCTCTAACATTCCAAAGGAGATCAAGGAACCTTCGGTGCAATCATCGTCACTTTTCTGGGCAAGTTTCTCTTTTGTCGACTTTTGCCACTTTTTCTATCGTTTTTTGTCATCTCTCTTACGTAATTTTTGTTTTACTTATTTATCTTCATAGTTGCTGGCATTTCAACTTGTTTTAACTTGCATAAGTTTCATTTTAAGTTTTAGTTTTCCTTTCACAAGTGTCGAATTAGTTTTCCTATTTTTTCACCAAAGGTTGTCATTGCGGCGACTCCCCTCACATACTTGATTTTCCTTTTGTTTAATTAGTTGTTGCACTTGATATACATGGATTTACTCATACTTAATTAGATCTACACACAACCTCACACTATCTCTCAGATCTGCTCATTTTCCATGCTTCAATTGGGAAAATATGCACTTTTCTTTGATGGTTTTCACTTCCATCTAGCCACTCTGCAATAATAAGGCTCAAGCCACAATATTGGCCTCTGGAATTATGCAGTGCGTAGTACAAGTTGGCTCCAACTATGCACTGCATAGTTCCAAGAGCCATCTTGTCAACTTGGGCACTAAGATTGCGCAATGCATAGTCTCTCTTAGATAACTGCCCTGGATGAACTATGCATTGCGCAGTTTCAAGCCACAAGCTTCAACTCTCTCTACTAGGGTTGTGTAGTGCGCAGTTACCACATGAATTCAATCCCACTTATCAATGAGAATTTCAAAATCCTCCCTATTAGATGCCTGGCTTGTTGCTTGAACATGCCTTGAAAGTAGATTTGCTAAAGACTAATATTTTCTTGCCACGAGTGTCTTTTCTCTCCCATATGCACAACAATTTTTGAACACCTCTCCAATAGTCACTGTTACCATGGAAGCTAAGAGAGTTACTTCAAAAGAAACCACTGAAAGCAGTAGTGGGAAAGTAGTTGAGCAAGCTTCAGTAGACTTCCTAGTGTATGCAGAAACTCAACTGTTTATAGAAAAGTGATCACCATGAACATGGAAGTAGGTTAAAGATGCTTTTGAAAAGGACTTTGAGGTAGGCTTAGAGGACTGGAAGGTGTATCTCAGCATTTGGAAGTCAGGATTATACAAGGTTACATGTAGGTATCCAGCCTTCACATGTGCATATGTCATTAGTTGGATTATTTCACACATCGATGAGAAGACGATGACATTGAGTAGTGCCAGTGGACATAAGCTTCCCACCTTCTAGACAAAAGAATATCAACACATGTATCACTTGCCCGAGCTAGTAGAGCACATGGAATCACTTTTTTATGCCACCCATAGTAATGTGAACACAAGAGACATTGTCAAAGGTTCAGTAAAAGAGCTGTCGAAGTTTCGACAAACACCAACCCATGTATAAAAGACAAATTCCCTAAGGAAGGCCTACTAGCTATTGGTTATCTTACCTTGTAGGATCGATGTTCAATAGAGCACTAAAACCTTTCTTGGAGAGTGGGAAGTGTTATTGGACAAGGTGATCAATGAGGGTATGCCATTCAACTAGTCAGATTTGTTGGCTCGACAGTTGAGGGACCATGTAGCATAGGCTCAAAGTCCTCCCAATGGTGAGAAAGCAAGGTTTTATATGTATTCATATTTATTGGATGAAATCTGTGCACAACAACAATTTTGTTTCCGGGAAAACTAGTGTCTTTTCGATTTGCTAGTCCCACTAAGATTGGTAGCTATCTTAGAAACAAATAATCAAAGAAACTTGTGATTTCCTTTATGTATGATAGATAAGAGAGAAGAAAAGGGACCAACCTGGATCTTCCGCTTGACTCCTTGCTTGATTTCTCTCTCCCTTGATAGAGCTTGCAACTCCTCTCCTACTTGTCTCACTTAGAGAATACCTATAGAAACAAAGTAACAAAACATCATCAAAGCATCTCGATCTATAATATCATAAACAATGTAGAATTAGAAATACATTGATCATACAATGGCATTCATAAATAACAAGATTCACAAGTACACAATTGTATGGAGGAAAACTCAAAGAACTTTATTAAAATAGAAGGGAGAATTACAACCCAGCTGTCTGATCCAACATCATTTTCCCAGCATCAAAGCCCTCTTCACCTCATGAAAAGCAAGATCACCCAACAATACAATCCTCCTTCTCAAAGACAAACTAATAGCACTTCTTTACCAATTACAAAATTCCAGCCTCCCGATCTCTTAGATGAGGGATCCATTTATAGATGTTTACAGAAGTGTGATTCATCTCTGGATTTTTGAGTAGTGTCATTCCACTTGTAGTTCTTAGTTCCACTTAGAGATTTCTTGGATCTCTTACTCATCCCTGGGTGAATTTAGAGAGGCAAGTGTCATAGAGGAAGTTTATAGAAGATTCCATGAGCATCCACTTAGAAAATTGTCTCAGACATTTGTCCATTGTCACTCATCGCACCCCACAGAAGGCTTCTTCAGTATGCATCGCACCTGGCTAGTGTAGCAGTCAGTACGCATCACACCTTGACAGTGGAGCAGTCATTATGGTCTAGTTTTGGCCAGTTTAGAGTGGTTTTTCAGGTTTAACTTCTGGGGAATGATGTAATCAGTTTACTATGATCCTTTAGGGTATGAAACAACACTTTTAGGGGTTAAAGAGCCCTTGGTTTATTGACATATAAGATTGGGGTTGTAGTGCCCAAATATGTCTATAACAATGGCCCGCTAAAGCATGAAGTCGTAAATCTTTTGATGTCGAGTGAAGTGCTTTATCATGAGGTTCCGAGGTATTTGAACTGGAAGGTGACCTATATAAGATACGATAAAATACATCATCATGATATTATTTTCATGATCTAGCTGAGGTGGGCTTTCCCATGCTCAGCTTTATAAATTCATTTTCATGTACATAGGATAGATAATCATCTGCAGTTGCACACTGGTGATTCCTTTTATGTTGAGTCATCATCCCTTAGCTTGGCTGATCATCTGTGCAGCTCCTGTGTACACTCGATGTCTTTATATTCTTGAATGTATCACATCCTGGATGGATGAAACTAGATCCCGGGTTTTCAAACTCGTTCACTCTTCGCCTGATGTACAAGTCGATCCATGTGAAAAGATGTTCTGAAGTCAAACATGGAAAGACATCGCTTGATTACTAGCCAATGATGTAATCTATTAATAGGTGCGAGAGGAATCACTGATAATGATAATGACCCTCAAGGTACTATAGTACAATTCACGTGTTGTGAATATATGATCCGATGTCGAACACCACGTAAAATCTTTCGGTCAAAGGCCATTGATGTAAACCTATCGTCAGAAGTGAGAAACTTGCCATTGAGGTATGCAAGCTTCAAAGTACTGAAAGGGTTGTTTCTAAGTCACCTTCTTGGATAATGAGCAGATGTCAACAAGAAGTGACCCGTCATAGGAGGGCCTTAATGTATCCCACATCAATGACACGAAACGAAGCAAAGGATTTTGTGGAGGTGAAAACGATCTGATGATACAATGTTTAGGAATGGCGGTCATGAAAAATGGAGGGTGAAAGTATTACAATGGATGAGGCATTGATTGGATGGTGAATTCTCTGAATGACTTCTCTTGAACATATCGGGAACACTGAGATGGATTGGTCGCATTAACCCCAAAAATGGATGGCATGGAGGACCAATGGTGATATGACCGGCGAACGGAATAACCCAACCCGACTCAATCATGGTGATGGAGTGAAAGTGTCATGTTCAAGAGTGACCTGCTACCAATAAAGTTCTCCAAGTTTTCTTCCCTTTTTTCCCCAGTCATTGCTGACCAGTACCTCTTTATTTTTTTCAAGCTTGAGGAGGATAACATATGCTTGTTCTATAATTTTCCCTTTGAGCAAACCTGTCGCTATGTTTTAGCGAGCCTAGTGACAGTGAAACTCATTCTTGTTTGGATAGACAAGTTTGTCGCTATTGTTTTAACGAGTTTAAAGACAAGGATAACTCGGTCCTTTTCATATTTAGAGAGTTTGAAAAGGGACGAAAAGGAAACTCCAGCAGTCCTTTTTCGTAGCATAATCCCTTAAGCCCAAAAAAGTATAAAATAATACCAAAGGGATGACTTTTCGATCATTTTAGTGAGCCAAAAAAGACAAGTGCTCGATCTTTTTGTGGGATAATCCCTTAGGTCCAAAAAGATTAAAATGTATAGGAGGGATGGCACTTCCCCTTACTTTAACGAGCTGGAAAGGCTAGTAGCTCGGAAATCTTTTCATATTTAATGAGTCTAAAAAGATCTTAAAAGAGACTCGTTTTTGAGGAACGAGTGGCGTTTTAGGGTAGCAACTGGTTCCAGGTAAGTTTGGAACTTCTCAAAACATGGCGGTGTGAAGAGGGTGGCTAATAGAACCACTCATTGCAGTTGTTCCTAAAAATGGTAAATAATCAAGTGGAAGCGTATGATTGGCCAAATGGATGGATGTGATGGAAGAAACACAACCAAGGTTCGAATGATAGATATAATGGCAATCACAAAGGTTATTTACCAAAGGCGAGTTTACTTTTTAATGAGCTTGAACCTTGTGTTAACATATGCTCAGTAGCGGGTTTATTTTTTAACGATCTTGAACCTTGTGGAAACATTGCTCATTGTAGTCGTTAAAGATGTCTCTCATTGGTACGTTCATTTTTTAGTGAGCTTGAACTCTACGATAACATATGATCATTTTTCTTTTTGTGTAAGCTAGAAATGACCAAACTACAAAGTTGAAAACACTAAAAAGCTAAGGAACTACTGAGGTTAGGTAGGATGGTTTTATCTTTTGTCTAGGAAAAATACTTCCTTTGCTTCGTCTATGCACTACAGACAAAGGTGAATGGTGGTCAAACCAATCACCTAACCTAAGAAGTTGAAACTAAAAAGCTAAAAAGCTAAAAACGCTAAAAAGCTAAAAAAATGAAATTGGTCGTTTTTCACTTGCATAAAAAGGTTTGCATGCCCATAGGCATTGAGAAAAGGAGAGTCTCTAGTAACTAGATGGCACCGTGGTTAAGTAGGATTTTTTCGTCCGCTAAGCAGATAGAACATTTCCTTGGCTCTGTGCACAACACAAACAAAGGTGAATGGTGTGTTAGACCAATCACTTAGCGTACAGGGAAACACATATGGTTGGATGGCTTCGTCAGTAGTTAGATAAAAGACTTCCTTGGCTTTGTCCACAGAGTGGACAAAAGTGAATGGTATGGGTCGGCACTTCCAATCACATAACCCATAAGGAGACCTGTTTTTCAGTTGGGTTCATTTGCCAAAGCAGACCAGGGTGCATGCCCCCTAAGCTTCGTTACATTCACCGGACTACTCGTCGTAATCAGGTGGATGGAATGAAGGTTGAAGAGACATTCTCGATGCAAAGAGACCATTTAGGGATGATGTTTGACTTGGAGCTGCGTTTGAACCGAGAAATGAAAGCTGGTCAATAAGCTGTACCATTTTGCCTTCATGGGGGAAACACACTACTCGAAAGAGTGTGGAAACAATAGCTTCCATGCTATATATATAGTCACGTCCAAGAAGTATATTGCAATCTAATGGTTCTTGGACTGCCATCACGTTCAAGTGAATGGTTTTCCTTTTCAAAGTTATCAACAACTTTAGAAGGATCCTTAATGATCGACTAGTTCCTTTGTTAAAGCCTCACAAATTTTGTGTCATGGGCATAAGCGATGGTGAACCAAGGGCTTCCCAAGTATTTAACGAAAGGATACTCACTGAAGCCTCTTCATCTATGATAGTGCCAGACACGACCATTTTGTACACTTGTACTATGATCTGGAATGGTACATTAGATGGAAGGTGGGGTCTTGCTAGTTGATTCCAACCGAAGGAAATGACTAGACTACTTGGAGGCGGTACCACATAAATGGTTGAATGAACCCCTTGAACTGGGGAATGTTCCTCCTGTTGTAATGGAATGGGTGGATTGTCACCATGTTCATCAAACTTTGTATTAACAAAAAAAATTTGAACAATACTATTTTCATTCTCTTTGGAAATAGTATCATCTGAAGGTGGACCTTCTGAAGGCAAGACTGGGTCAACTACCATCTTGACCTGCTGACTTTGGTCCAGTATGTACTCAGAAGGTTCACTCTCAATGATAGGAATTTCAACTGACGATTGAGTTACGTTAGTCGGATTTTCAACTAGTGAAGGACTTGGTGAGAGTTTCTTGTATACAGGTGGAAGTCACTGCAGCGAAGCAGGACAGTTATGCAAGATTCTCTTGGCCTCATCCAAAAAAGGACAACGGGGAAGGCGATGGTCTCCTTCACACAATTGACATGGAATTCTGACCTTTCCTTTCTATTTAGGAATTTCATTTTCACTAGTTGATGGTGTGCTGTCAGTATGATCGCCAGAGGTTGATGGCATCAGATGTTGTGAACGTGGAGACCATTCTCTCAAGATCTGCGGAATGCAAGGACAATCTCGATGAAAATGGTTTCCTTTGCAAATTATACAAGGATATTTAGGAGTGTTTATGTGTGGATTTTCACCAGATGATTCATGGTTGCCCCCTTGCTTAACTAACTTCTTCTTCTTCTTCTTCTCTTTTCCTTTCTTCTTCTTCTCAGCCACGTGGTTATTAGTATCACTATTTTTGCCAAGCGAAGAGGAAGAAGGGGAGGGAGAAACAAACAAAGTAGAAGGTGAAGGGTAAACTTCAGTATCAAATGGTTGCTGATTCAATTGCTGAGGAATCACAGTGTTTTGAATGACAGAGGTTGAGAATAGCCATATCG
This sequence comes from Pinus taeda, assembly GCA_000404065.3. Taxonomy (NCBI): domain Eukaryota; kingdom Viridiplantae; phylum Streptophyta; class Pinopsida; order Pinales; family Pinaceae; genus Pinus; species Pinus taeda. The sequence continues at coordinate 56,282 of APFE031277853.1, read as the reverse complement.
GCAGACCAATTGTGATTCCTGGAAGGGACAATGTGGCCATATACGAAGCACCAATATCTCCCCAAGAAGAGAAAGGACTAGGATTCCCCCCAAGAGGGATTCCTTGACTCCATTATCTCAACCCAAGATCAACGAAGGAATAGGGATGTTATTCTGAATTAAATAAATTTTAATGATGCTTTGACACAACTTTTCTTTTTCAATTTTTAAGAGTCGAAAAAAAGCTAAAGATGACTCTAGTCCCCTTCTATTTTTAATGAGCCTGAAGTGACAAGTGCTCAGATGGACCTTTTCTTTTAAGGAGTCGAAAAGGAATGAAAGTGACTACTATGGAAATCTAGACAGATGGATTACCAAACCAATCGCAAAATTGCAAAATACACCTTAGTGGTAAATTAAAGAGAAATTACCAAGGACTTATGTATGGCAGTCAATCTTCCCGAATGATGTGTTCAGTGCATTGCGATTGATAGGGTGGTAGACATAGCTTCCTATGGATAAAGGATGTAAGCCTATTGTGATCTCCCAATATATACTCAATGATACAGGGAGCACAAGTCCATACTAGCACTTGCCATATCAAAGAGGAGGAATCACCCAACCTTTGATGAAAGTGATAGTTACTAGATTTTACAACGTCGGAACACGTCTCTAGCCTAGACCTCTAGATGTGTTGCGTTATTTTCCAAAGCATTGTTTAATTTCATTGAAATTTATTTTAGAGTTGATCTTGCTTAGAAGTTTGCCTTTCAAGGTTCACCATGTGATGTAGATGTAAAATTCCTAAATATGCAATCTAAAATGATAAACAATCGTTATTTACTTTTAGCAATGAAAATCCTAGCTACTAGGGAAAGAAGATTATGATTTCTTTCGAACAGAGAGCAAAGAGCACACACTAAATGCACTTTTCCTAAATCATTTTTCACACATAGTCTAAATGCAAATGCAAATGCATGTATTTTTTTCATTCCCTTTAATGTGAAGAATGAAAAAAGGGAAAACTAAGCACAAATCTGAACTATTTTCTTCAAAGTGACATTTCGACAATTTCTTTTCAAAATGAAAGGAAGACTAAATTGACACTTTTTGATTTCTAATAGAGAAATGCTTTCGATGCTTCAAATATTAACAATTCAAATCAAATACATGAAAAAAAGTACAATCGAATATCTAGAGGAGGAAGACTTTACGACACTCTTCTTTTTGAATAGAAATGACAATTACGACACTTTTTGCATCAAAACGAAAGTTCGATTAAGCTACTTTTTGGCAAAGGATCGTAAATGATGGACAAATACATAAAAACATTTACTAATCCTAATCAATGGAGGCTGAACTATGTAAAGGAAGGAAGCTTCAGTAAGGAGATACTATTCATAAGCAGCAAAATAACTGAAAAGAGCTGAAAACAAAGACAAGAAACCCAAATTTCAAGGAGAGAAATAGGATTACTCAGTCATCGTACCTGTGCTTCATAGAAATAGGGATGCATCTCACCTGCTACACATGGGAGGTGTGATGCATACTAGCTTCCAGTGATGGACAATGTGATGGGCCAGGGAGCGAAACTGAGGTGGGTTTTTACTCAAATTTGTAGTTGAGTTCAGTGATTTAAGTTGAGCTATGATAGACAGTAAAAAGCAAAGTACAGGGGTACGATCTTGGGAGGTTATTGAGCTACAACAAGGGTGCTTAGAATGCTTGTAATTAAGATGTTTAGTTCATAAAACAACCCAGAGATTGACTGAAGCAGCATTCATCTACTTTGCAATTGCATAGCAAGAGCAATTCGAAGGCTATCTGGCTAACATTAGGCTCCATCTGTAGTTTATAAAGAAAACAACAATAACAAACAAAAAAAGTATTTGTTCCCCAGCGGAGTCACCATTTGGTTTCTAGGAAAACTAGTGTCTTTTCGATCTGCTAGTCCCACTAAGATTGGTAGCTATCTTAGAAACAAACAATCAAAGCAATTTGTGATTTCCTTTATGTATGATAGAGAAGAGAGAAGCAAAGGGACTAACCTGGATCTTCCGCTTGACTCCTTGCTTGATTTCTTTCTCCCTTGATAGAGCTTGCAACTCCTCTCCTACTTGTCTCGCTTAGAGAATACCTGTAGAAACAAAGTAACAAAACACCATCAAAGCATCTCAGTCTATAATATCATAAACAATGCAGAAATAGAAATACATTGATCATATAATGGAATTCATAAATAACAAGATTCACAAGTACACAATTGTATGGAGGAAAACTCAAAGAACTTTATTAAAATAGAAGGGAGAATTACAACCCAGCTGTCTGCTCTAGCATCATCCTCCCAGCATCAAATCCCTCTCCACCTCATGAAAAGCAAGATCACCCAAAAATACAATGATCCTTCTCAAAGACAAACTAACAACACTTCTTTACCAATTAAAAAATTCCAGCCTCCTAATCTCTCAAATGAGGGATCCATTTATAGATGTTTGCAGAGGTGTGAGTCATCTCTGGATTTTTGATTAGTGTCATTCCACTTGTATTTCTTAGTTCCACTTGGAGATTTCTTGGATCTCTTACTCATCCCTGGGCGAATTCAGAGAGGCAAGTGTCATGGAGGAAGTTTATAGAAGATTCCATGAGCATCCACTTAGCAAATTGTCTCAGACATTTGTCCATTCTTTCTCATCACACCCCATGGAAGGCTTCTTTAGTATGCATCACACCTGACTAGTGTAGCAATCAGTATGCATCGCACCTTGATAGTGGAGCAGTCAATATGGTCCAATTTTGGCCAGTTCTGAGTGGTTTTTCAGGTGGAATTTCTGGGGAATGATGTAATCAATTGACTATGATCCTTTAGGGTATGAAACAACACTTTTAGGGGTGTAAGAGCCCTTGGTTTATCGACATATAATATTGGGGTTGCAGTGCCCAAATATGTCTATAACAAGTTCCCTGGCATGAAGTGAACGTGGACACCACGAGAACCTATTGTACATGTTTATGGCAAGTTGATTTCAGATTGCAGTTATTGAGGAGTAATGGAACAACTAAATGACCACTTCATCATCCCTCTTTACAAGCTCATATTTGAAGAAGATCCACCTTACATGTCACGAGGATAAATGGATGTGATAACAAACATCACAGATTGGTATGCCTCACTAGGTGTTACCTTCCTTAGAGTGTTTGGTAGAGAGAAGCCTCTGCATGTTTTACCAAAGTATGCCACTGACAAGCTTGTCATGCAAGAAGTGTTGTATCATATCACCACAGGGTTATCAACAATGTTTCATAGGAAGAAGAAAGCATCATGGCCCACTCTTCCTTTGCAAATTTGATTATATGAGATAAAGAACTTGAAAGTTGTGAATGTTGAGGGAAAGGAGATAGTGAATTTTTCATTCGATAGAAGAGAATTTAATTCGTATGATCCCCATGGTATTTGTAAAGACCATTGTGCAAGATTTTACTTTTCGTGGATCAGAGGGGCATTCCATTCGACAGAGGAGGATCCATGGAGGTATTGCTACAATGCCTCTAGAATCCATGAGCTGGTCAGTTTAACAAGGACTTCACAGACTGCTCCATAAATGACAGTAATTCCGGAAGAAACAACAATAGGAGGCAACAATCCTATGAAAGACAAGGGAAAGAGGAAGATTGCTGATATTACAGAGGGAGAACAAAGCTACAACAAGAAAGAAGATCCTATTATCATGAAATAAGCTTTGGAAGAAGAAGAAAAGAGGAAGCATAGGATATAGAGAGCATAGCAAAGGAAAAGAGAAAAACATAGGTTGCAGGAAGTAGAATTGAAGCTGTAGGAGAAAGAGTAGAAATTGAAGGAAGAATAGGAGTAGAGGATGAGAGAAAAAGAAGAGAAGTGGAAGAAGGAAGAAGAGGGAAGGCAAGGTGCAAGGACAAAAGAAAAAACACCAATGTAGGTTGAAGAGCAAGAAGAGAACCAACTAGTAGTTGAGGAGGAAGGTGAACAAATGTGGGATTGGGAGCTTTCTCAACAGGTTGAGCAGTTTATTGAAGTAACAGATATGGAGATGGAACATGAGCCACAAAATGAAGATGTTTATCTAATTCCAAGTGCACCAAAAGTCATCACTTAGTCTCCACCACCTTCAGCAGCAAAGCCAGCCCTAAACGAGGAAGGGGGTGTTGTTCCCCTTGATGATGATCTGGTAATGGATGTGTACAATTTGTCATTCGATGAGTTCTAGAAGAGGATTGTACAAGCATGGAGAAGACATTTTCTGAATGACCACGCATCACCTACATTGTCAGAGAAAGGGTGATATTTTTGGACACCAGGAAGCATCCAAATTCCATTTCCGAAGCCAACTTGGCCTATGCAAGAGAAACAAGGTCAAACATTCAGTGTTTGATGGCCGAGAATGAGAAATTGACACAAAACTTGTAGGCTTCTAGGCAAGAGGCAGAACAACTCTGTGAAATAGCACAAAATGCAGTTTCTACACAGGAATACTTAGAGGATATGAGAGTAGAGATATTCATTGAAGTATAAAAATTGAGAGAAACCATGCAAAATCTCTATGAGGGGTTTGTTACCATACATAAAGAAGTTTTCCATTTCGATGGCTTACAACAGAAGAGTAAAGAGTATTTTAAAAATATCAAGAAAATACATGCTGCCATTACATATGTGAAAGTGTTGACAATGTGGTACAAAGGGGCATCACTTGACTTAGTGAATAAAATGAAGCCATAAGTAGAGTTGGAGAAAGCGAAAGTTTGGATGTTGATTCAGAATAGCAAGCAACACACCTCATTTATTGGTAGCATTAATGCCTCATATGTAAAGTTGTTAAGTAGTTTAGATGTCTTTGTGAGAACACACCAGATCCCATCATCCAGTTCAGTCACCAAACCCAAATCTAGGAACCAAGTTTTCTAGGAGATTGAAGAGTTCTTGGAGTAGCTAAGATAGATTTGCACCAAGGAGGATTTAGAGTTGAACAAAAATAATGTGAAGAATTACATCAGTGGTCCTGTCCAAATCATAACAATGTTTCTCATGGTTCAGAATGAACTTGAAATTGTTTCCATGACATTGTACTCAGATTCCATGGAGGCTAGAGTTTGCTTCTAGCTAGACATCATCACATAGTTTGGGGACATCATCACACAATATCAAGCTCGATACCAATATATGACCAAGAAGAAACAAGTGGAGGTTGGTGAGCTAGATTTCTCTCAAACTCAAGCATCATAGTATTGTATCTTGTTAGGTCGTCAAGTTGTGTCTACCCTATTTTGTCTTATATGGGTACAAGTGTAAAATGTAATATTGTTTCTAATTATGTTGTAAGTGAAATTCCAAGTGTCAATATTGGAATATGAAGAGTCATCATGTAATGTAATGAGTCATTTTTGTAAATAAGTTGAAGAGTCATGAAGGTAGTCTAGAGGTAAAAAAGGGGAGTTGAAGGGTCACCCCCTCTTGTTATAAATAGAACCCCATAAGTCATGTAAGGGGATTTTGGGAGCCAAGATTTTGGCTAGGTTTAGGCTTAGAAGGAGCTTGGGAGTATTATGAAGAGGCTTGGCTTCTCCATAGAGTAGAGTGAGTATACTTCTTTGGAGGAGCAGGTGTTCCTCACTTTAACGTTCCACTTTTGAGGCTAGTGGTCTGTTAATGGTGTATGTATGAATGGAACTTTCACTTATAATAATAAAATCAGAGGCATCACACTTTCATGCATATGTTGTGAATATAGTAGGACTATTCATGTTGTATCTACAATGTATGTTATTTAGCTTACGCTTATTCTTTATGAACTATTTTGTTTGCATTTATATGAATCTTGTTGAATACATATTGTTGTATTAATTCACCACTTTAACTTGTGGAATATTCTGCATCTTACCTTGTGATGGAATTATGCTCATGTGTTCCTTTCTAGCTACGTACTATTACAGGCTTCCAAGGGGCACAATTCCTTTTCCCTTTGTGTGTTGGAACTTTCATGTATCACACTTTACTCTCCACAGGGTCACACACTTTATCTCACCCAAAGTTACCATACTTCAATCTGTGGATTTTCACATTCAAGGCATAAAATTACCACCCCCTGTTGGGAATCCTACTCCAAACAGTGTGAGATCTAGTTGGGACTTCATATCAAGGAGATCCCCTAAATGTTGGTAGGTCCAACACCGTTAACATAACCAAGAGGATAAACTATGATGGGGGTGTAAATTGAAAGGTATTTTCTTATTAAGTGAGGAATAATAGCTAGAAGTGAGCTATTAAGATATACAACAGGGTGAGATATGTGCTAAAATCTAGAAACAAAAGGTATGGCCAAAAATATCCATTTCCTCTGGCTTATGTTATGAAATAAACCTCTAATGTGGGATAACATCCAAAAAAATTTACCAAGGGCCTTCTTGATGTCACATATTCTTGTTACAGTCAGAAAAATTGGAGAAATTATTCAACAATTGTACCTTCTATGTGATACAATGGAATAAAATATGATTGTTTTATAAGAATGGAAAAAGATCCCTTAAGTATCTCAAATACTATAGTTAAATGGAAATATCAATCTTTCTCCATTATTTTTCTTAATTGCATTTAGATCCTCTCACCTGGTTTCATCCTTTGGGGAATTCAGAAAGAACATAATATAATAATTTTCAAAGGGTGGTCGATTTATCTAGAGTCCATATGGTACTTCATAGCTAGCAAAATTAAGGAATTGATCCCAGACTCATCTTGGTATCCCTAGGATTGACAAGCTTCAAGCCATGAATCAAGGTTAGTTGGTTCCCATCCTCTCCTATAAGGCTATAACTATCCCTTCCTTCCTTAACCCAAGCCTCTAGCCCTCTCAATTGGCTCCTCCTCAGCCCACCCTCTTTTGAAAAGTTATACTTTGATTGTGTATCCAAAGGTATTCCAGGACCTAATAGCTATGGGGGAATAATTTGAGACTAGACTAGGTTTCCCCTATTCATCTACTTAGGCACAATTGGTCTTAGTAACAACAATGTTGTAGAAATAATGGATCTTTGTATGAGTTTGGAATATGCTCATGTGTAAGGTTTCTCTAAGCTTATGGTGGAAGACAACACCCAAGTTATTATAAATATGCTAAGGAAGCTCCAGAATGGTACCCACATTCACAAGGTCTCTTCAAACTGGATATTGGAATCCCTTCTGGAAAATGTCTCCTGGCTTATCTCTTGCATCCATGCAAAGATTTTTGGACATGTTCAGAAAAATTGTAACAAAGTTGTAGACTTACTAGCAAAAAATGGTTGTTTAGAATCCTCTTTGTAGATGGAATCAACTTGGAACCTCATATTGGATTCATATTTGAGGGTTTCTTGTTCAAAGTTAGTTTAAAAAGATTATTCAACCTCGAATGGGGTGACAAACATGATGGGGGGGGAGGATGTTTCTACCCGACCTTGAAATTGAGTCAAGGGATGTGGAAAACCACACCCTAAGAAGTTAAATGTAGTGATGGTAGAGGTAATTCTCATCCCTCCTAGGCTATTAAATCTGCAACAAAGGAATGTCAGACCCATAGTTGGAAATAAAGGGAAGAAAGAGGTGGAGGAATATCTAGTCTTTATATTGACAAGGGTGAATGGGTCGGTATGGACCAGTATCATATAAGAGCTGTGAAGGGTCCTGCAGTGCAGAGTGGCCAACTCCCTAGTTGGAACTCCATTAGACGGTAATTGGTGTCGTCCTCCAGGCGATGTGGCTTTTGTTGTTATCTAGTATTAATGTGTCTAGCCTTCGCTTTCTACTATTTTAGTTATTTTGGAATCTTTGTAGGGTGTCATATGTGGTGTCTTGGAAAGGTTGGTTGTCATTCCTTTTTCCCTCTTTTCTCTCCTCTACATGTTATTCTAGGTGTGGATTTCCATTTCCATATCTTGATTATTCTTCATATGATGTTCTAAGCCATTCTCCTTTGTTTTGGTCTGAGCTTTATGTTTCTTCCTTTCTCCCTCTTCGAGCATTGTTGTTTCCTTTTTCACATGGAGGTTGTCCTATTCTAATGGGAGTGTTAGTTTGGTGGTTTATTGGCCTTGATTTTGGTTTGTGCTAGGTAGTGAACTCGTGGTTGTTAGTTTATTCCATTCCTTCTCCTTCTCCTGGATTTATTTTTCTATTTTTGGGAAAGTTGTTGTGTAGTGTATCAAGCTCCCTGTCTTGTTTTTTCTTATGAATTCTACACTCCTTCCACTCCCACCCTATGAACGATGTTGGTTCATTTTCACTTGTAGGATTTTATTCTCTCACGGGGTTGTTGTTTTGGTGGTTTATTATCATAGTTGTTCATTTGTGTTGGCGGGGATTTCATGGTCACTAGATTTTTTTATTGCTTCTCCTTTTCTAGAGTTGTTTGGAGGTTTTATTTTAGGTAGTGGTTTCTTGGGGCAACATCACTGCATCTCTTGCATTATGTGTCAAGGTTGATCTTTTTGTGAATTCCTTCTAGTAGTGGGTCTTCTCCCCATTCCATTCGAATGAGCTCGATTCAGAAGAGGGGTCACTTACTACCAAGAGCAGGCCCGTAGAGGTCACACTCGCATGCACCACATGCTAGAAGGATTTTCATCTCTTTATTATGAGCTTACACTAGCCAATTTTTATGAAGAACTCTCTTGATTTTTGGAGGAAGCATCCTCTCATAGGATTACTCTCTTAGACACAGGTTATGATTGAATGGGATGATTGCATCTTAGATACAAGGCACAAAAGGGGACGATTCAAACACTACATGTAGAATGTAAAACTTTACTGGAAGATGAAGCTTCTGTTGGGACAAACTATCATAGACTAGAACAAGAACTACATGGATATCATGCACTCTCTTAAACACTTTCAAGGCATTTGAAGGATTTGTATTAGAGAATGGAGAGGATTGAGAAACAACTCAACATTCCTCCAGTAGTGGGTGGTACTATAGAGGACCCAAAAAAACCCATCTAGGTTAGAGTATCATATACATATCCTCCGGCTTAGATATATTATGATAGTTTTCATGGACTATTTGTTTTTGTTTTAAGATATCTATTTACAAGGCCACCTAGGACATTTTATTAGTTTCAGTTAGTTTATTTTTGCCTATGTTAGAAATCAGTTACCCACCTCCTCTTTAACGAGAGTGCATTTTATGATATGGTCATGTGTACTTAGTGAGGGATAAACCTAGCGATATATATACCATTGTGTAACAAATTCACTCTAAATAATGGAACCCCTTATCCTATTAGTCGCTTGGTTATGACACAACCCTATAACCTTCTAGTGGTTAGGTTTCACTACGTAAAATATTAAGCAAAGTTACAATATGGACTCTTCTAGAGTCTTCTTCATCATAATCACATGGTTAACCCATTTTCCATTAATAATTGGGGCTTATACAACATCCTCTCGAGTTATGGTGGTGAAAAGAAGAAGGTCAATTTCAGAGTGGCATAACTTTTGCAACTTTGATTAAGGCAATTTTGGCACTGTTGGAAAGGTATTTTAGTGTATAATATGAAAGAAAGGTGAAAAAATGAGATGAAAAGAATTTATCACTGAAAAAATCCTTTGATTCCTAAAATTTCTCTCAAAATGTTTTAGACCCCAATTTTCCAAACTAGGTCTTGCTGGTAAAAATGGTGTTGTGTGATGGTTCCTCCACTTTTTCCACTCTAAAAGCATGGAGATTGATGAAAAGGAATATAATGATCTAATCTGGATCACACCTCCCCACTTTGTAATGTTTGATCCCAAAGTATTTTATTGAATAAGGTAAGGAAATTTTTCCTCCACCTTCTCTCAAGTGTACCATTTAGCTTTGCCTGGAAGTTGTCCTTTCAACCAAATTTTCCAAAGGTAATTCTACCTAAATATTTTAGTTCTAGATATATTCTAAAAGGTTGTATATTTTTGCAACTCTTCCTGAGTATATGGTGCCAAATCCTACCCAAAGGGTAGGACCTGTTCCTCTTCCTGATCTAGCATGGAAGGTTCATAGAGTTTTAGTTTATCTATATGCACAACTATGTAAATTGACATGTATGGGGGTATAATGAGTCAATAGGTATTATCAACCACCTTTTTTAGTATCTCAAATGGATAATACCGCAACGCCTTGATTTTCTCACTAGGACCCTCTAGCCTCTCGTTGTTCAACTATAGCCATATTTTATCTTCCACCTTGAATGACTTCTTTGTTCTATGTTTATCATGGTCACTTTATATTTTTCTTGTGACTTACATAGTGTCTCTTGTACTTGTATACAGGTCTACATAATCTTCTTAACAAAAATTTTAGCCCTCAAGGAAACTCTTGTAAGATCCTCCCTTACTCCTCCGTGTTGCTCATATGCACTATGCAAAGGTGAAGGTGGAAAATATCATAAACAAGTTTCAAATGGTGACTTACTAGTAGAAGTGAAAATTTCTCTATTATAATAGTGTTGTATATATATGATATTTTCATCCTAGATCTTTGAATTCTTATGATTACAACCCGTTAAAATTTGCACCAAATTCCTGTTGGCTACTATTTTTCCATTTGTCTACGGATGGAATGTTGTAGACCTCTTAAACTTTGTGTCCATCTTCTTCCATAGCATAGTTTGAAATGCACTAAAAAATTTCATGCCCTTGTCTAAAATGATGCTCTTTGATATCCCAAAGTACACCCAAACCTATCCAAATAATTTTTTTGTTACTTATTTCCAAATGGTCTTTTTACAAGGCATTAGAAGACACATTTTGTTGAACCTGTGAATTACCATGAATAGGTAGTTATGCCCCTTCTTGGTTTTTGGTAAACCTCCAAAAAAGTCCATGGAAATCATTTTCCAAGGATGAGAGGGTACAATTAAGGGAAGATGTAGACCCTGTCTCATGTTACTAGGCTTGTTGTTACAAAAAGCATGTTTCCTCTTATAAACCTTGCTACCTATTCATGCATCTTGGGCAAATACACATACCTCTAAAAGTTGGACACTGTCTTCCCTACACCAAAGTTCCCTACAATATTGGAGGTGTGAGCCTCTCTAATCAACTACAATCACTCACCTTTAGGAACACATAGCTTATCCAAGGTGTAGAGTAACCCTTCTTGGAAATTGTAGTCAATTGTGTTCCCACCATCATGCACATGATTTTGACTTTGCAACTGCTGAAATTCCTTTTTGAAGTCCTCATCCTCTAAATATGTCTCTTTTTATGCATCATGGATGAATGGATCCATGTGCATCAGAGTTCCCAAATCTATGATGTTTGATGTCGGTGGCATCAAAAGAATGTAGGCCAACTTTCCCTTCTTTCCCTTCTTCTACTTAATCACTAAATTAAAGTACTGTAGAAGCCCCATCCACTTGTAATATCTGGTATGTTGTAGCTTAAACTTGGAAAGAAAGTGTTGTATTGGATGGTAATACATGTGGATTATTGCCTCCTTTCCCATTAGATAGTGCTTCCACTTCATCACTAATTGTGCCATGACATAGATATCATTGTCATAGGTAGGGTGGTTAATAACTTCCCCATGAAATACTTTAGAATAGTAGCACATAAGCCCTCCTTCTTGCATCAAGACCACTTTTTTTCCATAACATACCCACTCTCATCTGTATCCACCTCAAAGGGTTGCTACAAGTTCAGTAATATCGTAAATGTTGTTTAACTGATTTTCTTCTTTAGCTCCTCAAAGACCCTCTGCTGACCCTTTTCTATTACGTCCCTATACTACTAGTGTAACCCTTTATTGTTATTCATACAACCCCCTTATTATATTGTTGTGCCAATGTAGTCCCCATATTGTTATTATTGTGCCCCATAGAAGCCCATTATTGTTATTGTTGTGCGCTTACATTATTATTATTATGTCGGATCTGATTATATTATGACCTCATATACTACTATATATAGAAAGGAGGTCTTGTCATTTGTATCATCCAATAATTGTTAATTTGTGTAATGTAGAGGAGTTTCCCCCTCGAAGAGGTTGATTTTGAATTCGTTGATATATCTTTTCTATCTTTCTGTGACCTAGTTTCATAACATTTGGTATCAAAGTTTTGGATTCTAGGGTTTCTCTACTCCAGACAAGTCATCGTGGAATTTTCGTTATAACGTTTTCTCTACGAAGTGTCAAATGCTAAAAAAAAAAACCCATGATTCAAAATCTTTTTGAACCTTGGGTCCGAATTTCAGATCTTGTCTCGCTATATTTTCTGAGATATGATCTATGGAAGTTAGGATTTTTGCAAGCTCTAGAATTCCATCGCAAAAAGGTAATCGTGGAATTTTCGCTATAATTATTTTTCTTCGAACATTAAGACTCTAAAATGAAAACCCATTTGAGAAGAAATCTTAATGAAGCTTGGGTTCGAATTTAAGGTCTTGTTTCATTGTATTGTCAGAGATATTGTCTAAGACAGTTAGGGTTTTTGCAAAAAACTAAATTACATCCCAAACATATGACTTGGGGAAAATCATCATAAATTTCTGTCTGAGAATTAGATTGAAATTTAGTAAAAAAATTATGAAAAGAGGACAATTTGTAGTTTTATTTGTATTGGTTTGAGGTACTAAGGTCGAAACAACGACACATAGTAGGTCGTACACGTTCTCTCTAATGAACTAGTCTATAATAAGGTCATCGTAGGAGATTTGGCATAACTCTTTATTGAAGAATCAAATATTGATCAGTCTTGTGGGGTTAGAAACAAGACTCATATGGATACTACAGGCCAAAAATTCAGAACTTGAAGATATGAAATTATAGAGTTACAATCGTTTAAATATCAATCTCCTAAAAGCAGGAAAAATAATGACTCGGATCAAGAAAAACGAAACCCCTAGTAACAAAAATTGAATGGATGATTTGAAGAATGCAATTGAAGCTAAGATAAATAGTTTTATATGTTCCATGGAAGCTAAAATCAATGGTATGGAAGAATATTTGATGAAAGGCATGGAATATTTGAAGAAATATATGGAAGGTTTGAAGGAACGTGGGACAAAGCTACTACAAGAAAGGCCACCTAATGAAGAAAAGGTAGTAGAGGAAACTGATGATAAAAAAAAAATATGTTAATAATGATTTCATAGAATCTAACATTGGATTGAAGACCCACCATATTCCAAATATCGATATGATGAAGTTTGATGGCAAGGATCCCATAACATGGATACTACAGATGGAGAAATATTTTGATCTACATGATGTGCAACTGTTACAAAAGGTACGTATTGCATCTTTATATTTAAAACTGAATCAATTTTTATGGTATAAAGGGATTTTTTCTCATAAACCACTTGTCATTTGGTTAATTTTCACAAAGGAAATGATATCACATTATGAGCATACAAAGAGAAACACCTTCTTTAGCCAATTGATAAATCTAAAACAAAAGCGTTTAGTGGCATAGCACATTGAGGACTCCCAAAAATTGAATATAAGGTTAAATGATATTCTAGAGAAGTAGAGGATTGATGTCTTCATAGGGACTTTAAAGGATAACATTCAACACGAGGTCCTTCTTTGGGAACCTGATTCATTGGAGAAGGCATTCATGCTGGAATGAAAAATTGAAAGCAAAATTATGGCAACAAGAAATCCTATCTCTCACAATTATAAAGATGGAAGTGTTTTTGCTCCTAGCCTTCCACAACCTACAGGTTTGACACCACAAAAATTGGAAGAAAAAGGAGAAAACAACCTTTGTTACAATTGTGATAATAAATACACTAAAGTTCATAAGTTTGTTGAGAAGAAATTATTTTACATTGATTGTGAAGAGGAGGAAGAAAAGGATCAAGAACCATCAAAAGAAGAGAATATACACTAGGAACCAACCCTAGAGAAAGAAGAAATGCATCCAACCATATCTTGTAATGCATTTGAAGGAATTACCACTCGTCAAACTCTCAAGATAGAAGGACATATTAAGAATAAAAAGTATAACCTCACTTTCACGTACAATCAAATGAAACAACAGGTAGATCAAAATCGCAGCGAAAGAAGTTTTGATATATGCAATTGGGTATTTTTACGAATACAACCATACAAACAAGTGTCCCTCAATTAAGCTAAGAAGGATAATAAATTATCACCAAAGTACTATGGTCCTTACAAGGTGCTGCAAAATATTGGTACTATGGCATACAAATTGGAGCTTCCTACATCTTCCCGAGTGCCCCCAATTTTCCATATTTCATGCATAAAGAAGGTTATAGGTGACAAGATCCCAGTTCAAACAATATTATCGGAACTTGATGAGGAAGGAAATATCATATTGGAACCTGAAGCAGTCACGAAAACAAGAACCTGACAACTATGAAATTGATCAATTTCAGAGTATCTCATCAAGTAGAAGAACTTACCCACTGAAGATTCCACATGGGAGGATGAGAATTTTATATAGAAGCATCTAGAACTACTCAAGCATTGAGGACAACACTTTTTGAAGGAGAGGGGCATGTTAGGTGCCTATACTACTAGTGTAACCCCTTATTGTTATTAGTGCAACCCCCTTATTATATTTTTGTGCCAATGTAGTCCCCATATTATTATTATTGTGCCCAATAGAAGCCCACTATTATTATTGTTGTGCCCTCACATTATCGTTGCTATGCCGGCTCTGATTATATTATGACCCCTTAGACTTCTATATATATAGAAAGGAGGTCTTGTCATTTGTATCGTCAAAGAATTGTTCATTTGTGTAATCTAAAGGAGGTTCCCCCCTCGAAGAGGTTCATTTGGAAGTCATTGATCTATCTTTTCTATCTTTTTATGAGCTAGTTTCATAACATTTTCCCATTAGAAACTCTTTCCACTTGCTATCATGGCATCAAGTTCCACTACTACCACTAAAACTAAGGCTATGAATTTCCTATGGTGTTGCCCCAATGGAAATCCTAACCACATAAAAATTAGTATACACCATCTATTTCATGATGGACTCCATCTTGGAAGGATCTATCTTCATCTCTTGTCCACCTATCACATACCTAGAGACACCAATTATTGTTTTTAAAACTCAAACTTCTTGAGATTTAGTAGTAGTTGGTGCTTCTTTAATGTCTTTATCACCTACATTAAATGTGTGATGAGATCCTCCCATGTAGCACTATATACCATTTTATCATCTAAATAGGCAATAACAAATTATTATTTAAAGGGGCATAGTGCATCGTTCATTAACCTAATAAATGTAGTTGGTGAATTGCATAGGTGAAATGATATGAATAACCACTCAACAACCCTTTCTTGGTTTTAAAGCGGTCCTCCAAATGTCTTCTTCTTTGATTCGGACCTAGTGATATCCAAAATTTAGGTCCATATTGGTGAAGTACTTTCCTTGCTGCAATTAATCCAGTAGATCATCTACCATGGGCTAGGTAGGGGGTACCTATTCTTGAGTGTGATTTTGTTCAATTCCATGTAATCAATACACATACGCCAAGTCCCAATCATTCTTTGGCACAATGATGATGGGTGACCCACATGGTGATGTACATGGTCAAATGGCACCATGTTCCAGTAGTTGTTGAAACTATTTCTTCACCTCACTTTCTTCTATAACAAACTACCTGCACAGTCTAATGTTTAACAATGGTGAATCCAATAATAGTTGGATATCGTGCTCCACTTCCCTCTTGACTAGTAACCTATTAGGCTCCCAAAACACATCCATATATGCCTATAGAAAATATTCCAGTTGTTTTATATGTTTCTTAGTGCAACCCTCCATGGTTACATTGCCTCTTACAGACTCGTCTATAGACTAATTTTCTCTTAAAAATGATAAAACATACATCTTGTTGGAAATGATTAATTTCTTGGCTTGTTTGGCACTTTATAATGATTTTTTTTTGCCTTTGCGTGTGTTGATGGTGAATGATTTTCCATTCTTAAAGAGATAGTACTAGTTGGCTATCCACATGTATATTTCATTTTGCATGTACATGTATGAACTTCCAAACATGACTCCACATACAACATGGGGAACTACATCTATTTCTACTTCATCAATAAAACTAGTGTGCTTTGTGATTTGCCTATAATCATAAATCAAATACAACATCAATATTTTTTGTCTTGACTTGTATCTTTATGTGGAATACTTTGGTCATTTATTTCTCTTATTATTGTTGAAGATACTTAGATTCAACTCCTTAGATACTTAGATTCAACTCCTTTTCATCCATCTCCATGCTTTTAGAGTAGAAAAAGTGGAGGAACCATCATACAACACCATTTTTACCAGCAAGACGTAGTTTGGAAAATTGGGGTCTGAAACCTTCTAAGAGCATTTTTAGGAATCAAAGGATTTTTTTTTTTGGTGATAAATGTTTTTCATCTCATCTTTGCACCTTTATTTCATCTTATACACTAAAAAACCTTTCCAACAGTGCCATAATTTCTTCAATTGGAGTTGCAAAAGTTGTGCCACTCTGAAATTGACCTTCTTGTTTTCACCACCATAACTCGAGAGGATTTCATATTAGCTCCCATTATTCATGGAAAGTGTGTTAACCATGTGATTATGATAAGGAAGACTCCATAAGATGCCATAGCGTAACTTTGGTTAATATTTTACATAGTGAAACCTAACCATTAGAAGGTTATAGGGTTGTGTCCTAACTGAGCCACTAAGAGGAAAGGGGATTCTGTTATTTAGAGTGAATTTGTCCCATAGATGAGGAAAAGTAGGCAAGAGGCATAGGAGATAAAGAACAAAGAGAGGATTTTTGCACTGTAGTATCCCATTGACCATATCCCATACTGATGTGTACTTGTAACTATTATCTATTCAATGAAAGAGAGAAGAGCGACCTCACCTTCTTGTTGGGTTTTCTTCTGAAAGGGTTTCCAAGGTCATATCTTGTTTCAAATCATGGTTTGTGAGTTTTTATTTCACAATTCCCTATTTTATACCTAGTTTTAATTTGCATGCATACACAATTAACAATAATCTATAAATCCATATATCTAAAGAGAAATAAAAAATTAATAACTTAGATATTGGATTTTTAATATAGTTTTATCAGATCTGTTGTGATGGATTGTCCACTGGAATATCCAAGGCAAATTACATATCATAAAATTTTATTAAAACCATCATAACACATATATATACATACATTATACGTATGACAAAAGTTAATATCAAACTCAATTCCATCCAAACTAAATAGAATAAAACTTAACTTAAATTTCCAAATTCCAAAGAAATTATTAAATTTTAAAAGTTAAAATTAATTTGATTTAAAGTTATTAAATTCAGTACTTTACATAAATGAAATAATCTACATTTTATTAATTTAAATTAGGGAATTCAATAGTCAAGTAATTTTAAAGAAATCTAAATTTCATGCTTTCGTTTTTTGAGCGATAATAATTTCTTTTTGTAAAATTGGGATATTTTAATTTATTATTATTATTACATGGATAGACATATATATTTTGGAATAGGGATTGCATAATCTTAATTTAACAATCGATTATTATTAGGTGGATGGTAGGGATTTAACGTCCCTAAAATAGTAGAAAATATAATAATTAGTATACACAAATCAAAGGATGAGATTTATCTTTAAAGTAGTTATGTGCCTTTTCTTGTGCGGGGTGAATTTTATTTCATTCAAAAATAACTCTAAATAATGGAACCCCTTTTCCTCTTAGTGGCTCGGTTATAACACAAACCTATAACCTTCTAGTGGTTAGGTTTCACTACGTAAAATATTAACTAGAGTTACAATATGGACTCGTCTAGAGTATTATTCATCATAATCATATGGTTAACCCATTTTCCATGAACAATGGAGGCTAATACAACATCCTTTCGAGTTATGGTGGTAGGAAGGTCAGTTTCAGAGTAGCATAACTTTTGCAACTCTGATTGAGGAAATTCTGGCACTATTGGACATGTATTTTAGTGTATAATATGAAAGGAAGGTGAAAAAATGAGATGAAAAACATTCATCATAGAAAAAATCCTTTGATTCCAAAAACTGCTCTCTAAAGGTTTCAGACCCCAATTTTGCAGACTGGGTCTTGCCATTAAAAATGGTGTTGTGTGATGATTCCTCCACCTTTTCCACTCTAAAATCATGAAGATGGATGAAAATGTATATAATTATCTACTATGGATCACACCTCCCCATTTTGGAATGTTTGATCCCAAAATATATTATTTAGTAAGGTGAGGAAATTTTTCCTCCAACTTCTCTCAAGTGTACCATTTAGCTTTTCTTGGAAGTTGTCCTTTCAACCGAATTTTCCAAATTTCATTCTATCTATATCTTGTATATCTATATATATTCTAATATATTGTATCGTTTTACAAATATTCCTAAGTATATGGTGCCAAATCCTACCCAAAATGTAGGACCTGTTCCTCTTCCTGATCTAGCATGGAAGGCTGATACAGTTTTAGGTTATCTACATGCACAACTATGTAAATCCACATGTATGGGGTTGGAATGAGTTGATAGCAATTATCAACTACCTTTTGTAGTATCTCAAAGGGGTAGTACTACAGAGCCTTGATTTTCTCACAAGGACCCTCTAGCCTCTCCTTGTTCAACTATAGCCATACTCTATCTTCCACCTTGAATGACTTCTTTGTTCTATGTTTCTCATGGTTGGCCTTATATTTTTCTTGTGACTTTGTTGTGGGTGGAAACACCCTAGGATTTTGGGTTGAAAACCCCAATAGAGCAGAGGGCATACAACATAAATAAATACGCAGATAAAAAGTATAAATGATTAAACCACTGAAGTAGGAAGAAATGGTATTACTCTGAGGTCCTACATTTGAGGTCAATCT
Organism: Pinus taeda; assembly: GCA_000404065.3. Classification (NCBI taxonomy): domain Eukaryota; kingdom Viridiplantae; phylum Streptophyta; class Pinopsida; order Pinales; family Pinaceae; genus Pinus; species Pinus taeda. The sequence goes on along the minus strand of APFE031277853.1, from coordinate 37,445 downwards.
CGCAGGTCCAAACCCTCTGCTCCTTTAAATTCCTTTAGAAACTATATCTTATCCAAGAAAATCATATACAACAACAATAATAGAAGGCATGTTTATGATATAGGTGTTAAATCATATAAGCAAGTGAGCAAATGAGAATTAACATAAGATTCATAAGCAAATCATAACATAGATCAATGCATAAACATAATAAATATCAAGAACAAAACATAATTTCTTTATTGATGTAAGCTAAATCAAATGTAGAAAACTACAACCTGAGTCTTCCTCCAGCTCCAAGTGGAACCGTCCTCCAGATCCATCTTGCCCAGGCCTCAACAACCTTCCTCCATTGAAACACACAAGAATGTCATAAAAGGGATGAAGGACATCTCAAAGGAGGAAACAAAGGTTTCCTATAACTTGGGAGTGTAGGAGGCACAAGGATTTACTCAGAACTGATCAAGGATGTAATCAACTATCATATAAATATCTCATCTCTTCTCCCCTTATGCTTTCACATGGAGGTTTATTTATACTTCTCCAAATTAGTTTTTTTAGTTGGGAAACAGTTGGGCCATGGGTTACAATAGGTGAGTAACAGGTAAAACCCATAAAATTAGCCTGAATTTAAGGAGATTATTTATTCTTTAGTGTTTTAACACATATTCATGGGTTGGGTATAGACTGACCTGCATGTACATGCTTTTTATACTGGGAAAAATAGCATATGGGAAGTAAAACACTATTTTTTAGAATTTGGACCAAGTTTGGAAAGCGAGGGTTACCTTAGGCCATAATGAGAGCATGAAATCTACCAAGAGTGTAAATGGTGCTATAAGAGATGCCCACTAATATATGAGGTCATAAGGGGTACATGATGGCCGAAATGTATTAAGTATATAGAAGGAATCCTGCTGAGACCTTGTTATGACTCAGAATTAACCTCAAGGCTGAGGAAAGGCAACTCTGAGGTAACCATAGACCAAGCTTTAGGTCTGGCATCTAGCCCTGCCAGACTAGAGAGGGCTTTCTCTTTGCCAACAAGATGTGGATGTCATACTCCAACCATTCACTTTAAATTCTGCTCTCCGTGTACTATGGATAAATTTGTTTATTTGTTAATTGCTTCAAGGCTGTTGGGCATGGAATTCTGAACATCTTTTTCTGGTGAAGTTTGGCAGAAAGTAGATATTGTAGGCACCCCACTTGTTTTGCACCTCGAGAAAAGCCAAGTATTTTCAATTGTACACTCCGGGTTAAATTCAACACAAATGGAATGATACCAAAGATCGCATGAGTCACATGCAACAGAAGTATCAAGAGATGAAGAGCCTTCCTCTTTTGTGGTAATTCCAGCTCGTACCCTATAGCCATCTCCATCCAAATAGACGATTGCTTCTTCATCAATATAATATGATGGAAAGGAAAGTGCATTGTTCTTCCCATAGACATACCAATTTTGATCCCTCTCTGTTCCTCCAACAGCACAAGAATTGTTATGTTTATTACTACCACCAATCGTGTCATGGACAGGGAGACAGGTAATGATTTCAACTTGAGCTTTACAAAGGGGAAAAGAATTGTAATGATTGCCCAGTTATCTATGCATATAAAACAAAACCTTTTCATTCTGATCTCTGGATATTGTCTCTGTCCACACCACTCTTGCAACCGCAGTCATTGTAATTCCCATTTCTCCTCCATAAAAAAATTGTCTCAAGTGATTGCTACTGTCAAGGACCCCACGATCAATGACTTCTTCCATGTAGATCCTACATCTTTCAGTTTCAGCATCAACATCATTGAGCATCGAAGTGCCTCTAGCGAGTATGTCCTCCATCATAGTGCAACGAGTATCACGCAAAATGCTTGCCCCATGAGCATGTGGAAGAACAAAGATGTTGTTTGTAGCCATTGACCATCTCATCCTCTCCCACCGTCGATTCTTGCCAAACCTAGGAGCGTAACGCCACAGCCAGGAGTGCAGTGCCACACTCCATATTGGCTTGGCTTTCAATTTTTCTTTGACTTGACTTCAAATTTTGACTTGTGTGTGTTGTATGATGCAGGGGCGACGAGGTTTGGAGCTGATTTGGGCCTTCATTCCCATCACAAGCATGACAAAAAAAACAAGAATCCTTGGAACCAAAACGCAAGTTTCAATGCTTGCAATTTTTCTTCTTTCTTTCTCAAATTTGTTTGCCTTCTTTAGCTCTTCCATTATCTAAATGTGCATCTCCACCCAGCTTACACCATGCTTCATTTTGGAAATAAAGGCATTGTGAGCACCAAGAACTGCATTATACACAACGCATTGGCCATCCGTGAATTTTCGATTAACATAGAATGAGCATGTTATATCAGAACCATAAAAATAGTACTCTGCACCCATCATCTGCTCAAACATACTTAAAGTTAAAGGATGATCCACCATCCATTATCTATAAGCTGCATCTACCACGTCAAAATCAAGTTCAGCATGGTTGAATCGACTAGACAATGCACGATCTGAAGCTTTCATAGCATCAACCTAGTTGTCATTCTCAATATTGTTTGGAAATACTTTTCTCGATGAAACTTGGAGAATGTGACAATGTTGATGCTGAAAATGGGACTGCAGGTGTACTTGGAAGAACATGGGATAAAGAATATAAGTTTAAAGAATCTTCCAGTACCACAATGCGCTTAGAACCAAATGCCATGCCACAAGGGAATCACCCTTGAACTCTATTGTGCACAGACAATCCAAAACTTCAGGTGCAGATCTTGTAGAACTGAGAGATTTTCCAGCAAGCTACTCTAGTTATTCACCTTTGTAATGTACAAAAGAATACCTCTAGAATGTCTTCTTAACCTTGGTTTTGTTAATTAAAAATATACAGGATAGAACATACTTAAATTGCCTCAATACCACCAATCAACATTGCTACCACTCGAGACATTGATGGACACATTGTCAGCATAGCTTGAGTGCAAAGAAGGGCCACTTCAATCACTCTGAGGACTTCTTCTTTTGAGCATGTTGATTCTATCTTAGGATTTATAAATTCTAGAGGCCTTCAGATGCTAGGTCCACTATAGAAGATAAACCATCCTCTGTGGCAAGATAAATTGCACCATATCTTCTTTCACCTAACTTATTCTCTATATCAAAATCTCTTGTTGCACTTTTCATATCCCCATAACTGAAAATTTCCAGTTTTGACCATATAACATTCGTTTCTTCCATCTCCATTTGCCTAGAGAATTTGTCAGCATTTATTTCGCCTCTAATTCCTAGGAAAAGGGTAGTTTCCTCATGCATGCTTTTATCGACATGATCAACAACAAGTGACAAAAACTTATCATGGGCAGCAAATCCTTCTTCCTTGACTGGACCACCGGCATCATTAATGTTTTCTTTAAATGCCCCTATTTTTGTATCAAGTTCCCCAAAATATCCTACACTATGTAGATGGATATCTTTGTCTATATGACTTCTATGTGCTTTAATTTCTGGGTACTTCCCAATTGTTCTGTGGATGGGGGTAGAACTATTCATTGGTTTGTCAACAAGACCAAGCATATTTTCAGGTTTGAGCATCCCCCGTTCTGCTTGTGGTATCTTGGACTTTGCACTATCTTTTTCATTTATAATATGATGAACCTTCCATAAGTTAGAAGCGAAGGAAATATTCTCTTTGCTCTGATGAACACCTCTCTCCTGAAGTTCATCCACCAAATGATTTGTTAAATCAGTCCTGTCACCAGCAATATCACTCTTAGCAATGTATAGTTTTCTCTGCACAAGATGTCTCTTTCAATCACAATAGAGAAACGAGCTCACCATATGTTGAGATGAGGATTAAAAACATGGTAATAGGCCTTAAGATGCTATGTTCTCTCCTTCTCTATCATAATCCGGCCACAAACATCTCCTACTTTCCTCTGGATCATAAAACACATAAACAACTACACAGGAAGATCTTTGATTTGATCATTCATTTGATCATATCTTCTGAAGCAAGATCTAATTTTAGGAGTGTAATATACCATTGGAAAGATCTTTCCAAGTTGCTTCTGACGGACACACTTATGACATGTTTTGCGCTAAATATCATGTCCTAAACATCTAACAAAATATACATAATAAGAGGCCCATTTTAATCACTGAAGGGAAGCCAAAGGACTGACTCTAACAGACATGAGAGGAATTCATGAGAATTCAACCTCCTAAACTAGTGAAAGAGATCAGAAAGAAAGTTTTTGTTTGAGGCGGACATACCCATGCTCAGAGATAATAAATAATGTATGCATGTCAAGTACAAAATCAGATCCAATATGCATACAAGTATAAAGGAACTGAAAATACATAGTGGATCATCCGATCATATCCATATAAGTACATGTATTAATATCACATATGAAGAAATAATTAATGATGCTGAAGTAGAAAGTTGATCACTGAAGTCATAAATATGATCCAAAATGTACCAAGTCAAATGGTGGAACAAATGGTATTACACACAACTCATGTGCCAACATATAGGATGTCGTTGTAATGAACTGCAACATATCAGGTGGATGGTGTCAACTAGCAGAAATAGGAGCAACTGACAAGTGAACCAAAAAATGTTAATGCAAACTCGAGGTCTTCACTGAGCACCGTGGTACATTTCTACACAATGGGAATAAATTATCTGAAGTCAACCATGTGAGAAATCATTTGATTACCAATCATTGATGTATACCATTAACAAATGTGAGACAACTCACCGATAATGATGATGAGATTCAAGGTACCCAGTACAATCTAACAAGTGCGAATAAATGAGCTATAGTCAAACATTGGAAGAATCTCTCAATCAGGAGACAATGATTTTCTCCCAATGTCGATATCGAAGGAGTCTGCCATTGATGATTCCAAACCGTAAGGTATTGCCAAATTTACTCTAGATCTTGTTCCTAGAGAAATGAGTTGACGTTGATGGAAAATATCTGCTGGAAGGAAGGAATTAAGGCATCCTTCATAAATCAAGTGCAACTGTAACCCGTAGGCCAATAATGTGGAAGGAATCAGACGAAGAAAGATGTAGTAACCCAATTGAAGCACGTTTTCGGTGTACATAAGATATAGCTAGTGCACGATAGAAACCCTCTAAACCAACAAATAATGAAAACTGACACAAAGGCGAGGAATCCACCAATAGGGTCAAATGGAAACCAAGGTACTACATGAATCCCAATGTGTGATAATGAAAGCTGACGTTGAACATAAGGGCAGCCACTCAGTCAAAGACCCATGATATTGATCGATGCCGAGCACAAGGTGACCTGTCAATAATAAAAATAGAGCCAAGGTGCAGCTCTAGATCCACTCTCAGAGAAATTTATCGTAGTCGATGAGAGAAAGACCCACCAGAAAGAAGTCAATGGAGACCTTCTCAAACCAGCATGAGCAAAGGACTAAATTGATCCCAAAAATCTTTTCCATGTGATGCATTAAGGAAATACATATTAAGCTTGAATTTAACCATGAAATTACAAGTGCATAAAAGAAGAGGAAGAGAAGAATAACAAGTCATGCATAGAAGACACAGCATTGATATCGAAGTTCGTCTAGGAGTGACTACGTCTCCGGGCCTTGCTCGAATTAGTGGGGAGGCCCTGTTTTCATTAGATGGAAAAATAATGAAAGTATATCAAAAGTCAAAATGATGACCTTATACCTCAAAGATTGAAGAAGCCCAAAAATTTCAAATCTCTAATGGAGAAATGGACAACACTGTTGAGTTCGTGGCATCGATAAATGCTAAAACCATATAAAATTTGTCGAAACTAACAAAGTGAAAATCTGCCCCCTTGGAGAAATTGCTCCGATCATGGTTCCAGCTCCCTCTCTGCACTGCTTAGGGTTCCACTTGCATAGAAATGCATGCCCTCTCCTGCCTCATTTTCGGTGCTCAAATGAATGAAGGTTTATATCATGGTGAGGTGGCGAACTTTACAAAGCCGCTACCTGTGGCATTGCAGTTAGACGGAAGAATGGAGGCATGGAGGTCGGGGGATCAAATCCTGACCTCTCCAAACACATCCATGGTTTGTTTTGTGCTTTTAAATGAAGTTTGGTTGGGCGCGTTGGAGTTGTTACACATTCAAAATATGGGCACGATTTTTGGGAGCCGTTACATGGTGGCGGTCTATGTATGGCATGGTTATATTTTGGGTTGCGATACATGGGATCGCCATGTGGGTAGGGCTGACCCTCCTACTAGCTGTGGGTTCAACTCCCACCAGCTTCAATTTAATGCAGTACATAAATATGGTAAAGGGGTTGAGATGTGGGTAGGGTCCACTGGAGGTGGCCCACCCACCCCGTTTCATGTGTAATGTTGTGCGGTGGTTGGATGGGGTTCAACGAGGGTCATGGCCCATTGGCCATTAATTTTTTTATACATGTTGGTTGTTGGGAGGCCAGCGGGGGTCATGGCCCATCGACCATTTTTTTTTTAATTTGTTTATATATAAACAATCCCATTTTTTTTGAAAAATCAGAAAATTAACCAAAGGACTCAATTTAAGTAGGCCACAAAATCACCCGGAATCTACCCCAGGTTGGGTGGAGTCTGGTGGCTAGGTTTGGTCCAAATTTCTGCCTCCTTAAGCCTGCCTAGTCACCCAAGTCAACCCTGAAATTTGATTGCTCCTAACTTTCACATACAGACTCGGTTTGATGATCCATTTGCACCACCGTGATCATGACGACGAGATCTTCAACATGAATCTAGTTTGAGAAAATTTCAAGGACTTTGATTTTTGAGCCTTTGCACTGAATTCACCTATACTTTGACCTGTACAATCCACTTGGATCATTCCTCCCCACTAAAAAGATTTTGGACCCCAAAAGCATTTACATTTAGCACACCGTTTGTGTCCTTTTCAATCCACATTTTCAATCACCTGCACATGAAACTGGTACATCCCTTGCAATCATGCACACCACACATGACTCAACAACCCTTCCTTGCCAAGAGTTTATAGCACACACTCCTTGGCCAAGGATTACATAAAAAGTAATCAATACCTCAACTACTAATAAGGAAAGGCCAAAATATCATCGTTGTGTTTTGAAGGGATGGGAAACACACCATCACTTTTACATTTCCTTGCAATGTATGATTTACAATGGTGGCCATAACAAGCTACTACCCCTAAAAAAACGAACTTAATAAAGCAGACTATCGTGAATGGGGTGGATTCATTTGTTGAACATGTTCACCTTTCAACTCCTCTAGTGATGTTTCTAGAGCATGGAGCATCGGACATGTGGTTTGTTGGTGTCCCTCTTTGTTGCAATGACTACAATGATTCTTCTTCCTCCAAACTTTCAGGGCTGCCATGGGGCACTTTCCCCTGGTGTTCCTCTGATAAGTGTTCATGGAGCCCTCACTATCACTGGACTGTGAAGAAGGAGTTTCATCATCTATCGTTGGCTGGTTACTAGCTATATTGGAGCTTTCTCCCATTCCCTTTCTGGCATATCCAAGTCCTGCATGACACGACAATTCTTGGAATTTGATAGTTTGGATCCAATACCTATAGTGTTTTTCGAAAGTGGCAAATTCATCATTATGAAAATCATATGAAATCAGAGAATCAATTTTTACCTCTAGATAGCTATGCTGCCATTTTTCCAAGGCCTCATCCTTGGCTTGCAACTACCATAGTAATCTTTATTTTTCTTCCCCTGCCTCTTGTAGAAGCCTTCTTAGCTCAGAATTCTCTGCTTGGATGTGGTGTTTGATCTCCTCAAGTTCTTGGAGTCCTGCTGCGGAGAGTGCCCTTTTTGTTACGTCTGTTGAAATCCTTGATTCATTGCCGAAATGAGACCCCAAATCTATGGGTCCTCCTATTACAATCCAAATGGTTGCAACCATCATTTCATCACCAGAATCGGACCCCAAGTCAATGGGCTTACCTTGTGAAAATCACGCATTTGTAACTTTCTCATCTTCCTCTGACTCAGAATTTTGGTTTTGTTGCACAATGGTGGTAACCTTCTGCTTCCCCTTTCTATCATTCCTTTCAGGTCTCAGCTCAGGGTGCAACTTCCAAAAATTTTCTTCATCATGCCCCTCTTTCTCACAATGTGTATAGGAGGGATTTTCTCCCCTTTTCTTGGCTACTGCGGCTCTCTTTGGGTGGTCATCTCGTCCATGTCTTCCCCTTCTTTCTAGATAAATGGCCTTTACATTGGCCGAGTCAATTGTAGTAGGTTCAAACAATAATAATGAATGTCTAATGTAACTATGTAATGATCCAATATACTAAGTTACTACTTCAGGTGAGTCGAGTGCAATGCCCAAATTAAGCGCTTGTTTTCTAAAATCCTCGATAAAGCTCTGAACATCTTGACCTCTGCCTTGCCTTAAGTATTGCTAATCCATTAAGGCTTTTTTCTCGTAACCCAAGGGATAAAACTTTTCCTTTAATGCATAAATGAAACTAGGCCATGAGGAAAGAAGATTACCCACACTCTTATTGCTTTGCAGTTTTCTCTCCCACCAGACGAGAGCAGTGCCACTCAGCTAAAGAGAGGCCAACTGAATATTTGCCTCGTCCTCTTCGATATACTAAATCCTGCAGTAGATCTCAATCTTCCTAATCCAATTATTAAGATTTTCTGCATTACTTTCACCATTATACATGGGTAGATCAAATTTCACATCTAATTTAAGGAAAGGTTTCTTAGATGCACCCCTTGAATTTTTATAACGATGGTGATGAGAGGAAGAAGAACTTTCACTCGTGGAAGGAGAAGGAGGGGGTTCTTCTCCACCATTTCCATGCACTGAACCTTGTTATTCTGCCTTTTTCCCTTCTACTTTCCCTAGCCTTGAAAGCAACTGATCGACATTTTCTGCCATCATATAGAAGGTTTTTCGGAAATTGAGTTCCTCTTCATAACGAGCCTCTTCATCGTCCATGCTCCTCCTTCAATGTGCATGTCCCGCTTTGGGATCAAAAGACTTTAGTTTCCCTTTGCTGCTTTGGAGCCTGTTTCTTGTTAGCATACAAACATGCAATTCGCATCTGCTCTGATGCCACTTGTTCCCAAAAATATTTTCCTTGTGATGCATTAAAGAATTACATATTAAGATTTCATTTAACCATGAAATTACAAGTGCCTAAAAATAAGAGGAAGAGAAGAATAGCAAGTCATGCATAGAAGACATAGGATTGATATTAGAGTTTGTCCAGGAGGGACTATGTCTCCGGGCCTTGCTCGAATTAGTGGGGAGGCCCTTTTTTCATTAGATGGAAAAATAATGAAAGTACATCAAAAGTTAAAATGATGACCTTATACCTCCAAAATTGAAGAAGCCCAAAAATTGCATATCTTTGATGGAGAAACAAAAAACACTATTGAGTTTGTGGCATCAAGAAATGCTGAAACCATATAAAATTTATCAAAAAATCACAAAGTGAAAATCTGGCCCCTGGAGAAATTGCTCAGATCATGTTTCTAACCCCCTCTCTACACTGCTTAGGGTTCCACCTGCATAGAAATGTGTGTCCACTCTTGCCTCCATTTTGGCGCTCAAATGAATGAAGGTTTATATCTTGGCGGGGTGGCGGATTTTAAAAAGCCGCCACCCGTGGCATTACGGTTAGGAAGAAGACTGGAGGTGGAGGTCGGGGGATCAAATCCTGACCTCTCTAAATACATCCATGGTTTGTTTTGCACATTTAAACGAAGTTTGGTTGGGTGCATTGGAGCTATTATACATTCAAAATATGGGCGCGATTTTTGGGAGCCGTTACATGGTGGTGGTCTATGTATGGTGTGCTTATATTTTGGGTTGTGATACATGGGGTCGCCACATGGGTGGGGTCGGTCCTCCTGCCAGCTATGAGTTCAACTCCCACCAGCTTCACTTTAATTTTGTAATGTTGTGCGGTGGTTGGATGGGGGCCAACAAGGGTCATGGCCTGTCGGCCATTAATTTTTTTATATATGTTGGTTGTTGGAAAAAATATAGGATGTCGTTGTAATGAACTGCAACATATAGGATGTCGTTGTAATGAACTGCAACATATAGGATGTCGTTGTAATGAACTGCAACATATCAGGTGGATGGTGTCAACTAGCAGAAATAGGAGCAACTAACAAGTGAACCAAAAAATGTTAATGCAAACTCGAGGTCTTCACCGAGCACCGTGGTACATTTCTACACAATGGAAATAAATTATCTGAAGTCAACCATGTGAGAAATCATTTGATTACCAGTCATTGATGTATACCATTAACAAATGTGAGACAACTCACCGATAATGATGATGAGATTCAAGGTACCCAGTACAATCTAACAAGTGCGAATAAATGAGCTATAGTCAAACATTGGAAGAATCTCTCAATCAGGAGACAATGATTTTCTCCCAATGTCGATATCGAAGGAGTCTGCCATTGATGATTCCAAACCGTAAGGTATTGCCAAATTTACTCTAGATCTTGTTCCTAGAGAAATGAGTTGACTTTGATGGAAAATATCTGCTGGAAGGAAGGAATTAAGGCATCCTTCATAAATCAAGTGCAACTGTAACCCGTAGGCCAATAATGTGGAAGGAATCAGACGAAGAAAGATGTAGTAACCCAATTGAAGCACATTTTCAGTTTACATAAGATATAGCTAGTGCACGATAGAAACCCTCTAAACCAACAAATAATGAAAACTGACACAAAGGCGAGGAATCCACCAATAGGGTCAAATGGAAACCAAGGTACTACATGAATCCCAATGTGTGATAATGAAAGCTGACGTCGAACATAAGGGCAGCCACTCAGTCAAAGACCCATGATATTGATCGATGCCGAGCACAAGGTGACCTGTCAATAATAAAAATAGAGCCAAGGTGCAGCTCTAGATCCACTCTCAGAGAAATTTATCGTAGTCGATGAGAGAAAGACCCACCAGAAAGAAGTCAATGGAGACCTTCTCAAACCAGCATGAGCAAAGGACTAAATTGATCCCAAAAATCTTTTCCATGTGATGCATTAAGGAAATACATATTAAGCTTGAATTTAACCATGAAATTACAAGTGCATAAAAGAAGAGGAAGAGAAGAATAACAAGTCATGCATAGAAGACACAGCATTGATATCGAAGTTCGTCTAGGAGTGACTACGTCTCCGGGCCTTGCTCGAATTAGTGGGGAGGCCCTGTTTTCATTAGATGGAAAAATAATGAAAGTATATCAAAAGTCAAAATGATGACCTTATACCTCAAAGATTGAAGAAGCCCAAAAATTTCAAATCTCTAATGGAGAAATGGACAACACTGTTGAGTTCGTGGCATCGATAAATGCTAAAACCATATAAAATTTGTCGAAACTAACAAAGTGAAAATCTGCCCCCTTGGAGAAATTGCTCCGATCATGGTTCCAGCTCCCTCTCTGCACTGCTTAGGGTTCCACTTGCATAGAAATGCATGCCCTCTCCTGCCTCATTTTCGGTGCTCAAATGAATGAAGGTTTATATCATGGTGAGGTGGCGAACTTTACAAAGCCGCTACCTGTGGCATTGCAGTTAGACGGAAGAATGGAGGCATGGAGGTCGGGGGATCAAATCCTGACCTCTCCAAACACATCCATGGTTTGTTTTGTGCTTTTAAATGAAGTTTGGTTGGGCGCGTTGGAGTTGTTACACATTCAAAATATGGGCACGATTTTTGGGAGCCGTTACATGGTGGCGGTCTATGTATGGCATGGTTATATTTTGGGTTGCGATACATGGGATCGCCATGTGGGTAGGGCCGACCCTCCTACTAGCTGTGGGTTCAACTCCCACCGGCTTCAATTTAATGCAGTACATAAATATGGTAAAGGGGTTGAGATGTGGGTAGGGTCCACTGGAGGTGGCCCACCCACCCCGTTTCATGTGTAATGTTGTGCGGTGGTTGGATGGGGGTCAACGAGGGTCATGGCCCATTGGCCATTAATTTTTTTATACATGTTGGTTGTTGGGAGGCCAGCGGGGGTCATGGCCCATCGACCATTTTTTTTTTAATTTGTTTATATATAAACAATCCCATTTTTTTTGAAAAATCAGAAAATTAACCAAAGGACTCAATTTAAGTAGGCCACAAAATCACCCGGAATCTACCCCAGGTTGGGTGGAGTCTGGTGGCTAGGTTTGGTCCAAATTTCTGCCTCCTTAAGCCTGCCTAGTCACCCAAGTCAACCCTGAAATTTGATTGCTCCTAACTTTCACATACAGACTTGGTTTGATGATCCATTTGCACCACCGTGATCATGACGACGAGATCTTCAACATGAATCTAGTTTGAGAAAATTTCAAGGACTTTGATTTTTGAGCCTTTGCACTGAATTCACCTATACTTTGACCTGTACAATCCACTTGGATCATTACTCCCCACTAAAAAGATTTTGGACCCCAAAAGCATTTACATTTAGCACACCGTTTGTGTCCTTTTCAATCCACATTTTCAATCACCTGCACATGAAACTGGTACATCCCTTGCAATCATGCACACCACACATGACTCAACAACCCTTCCTTGCCAAGAGTTTATAGCACACACTCCTTGGCCAAGGATTACATAAAAAGTAATCAATACCTCAACTACTAATAAGGAAAGGCCAAAATATCATCTTTGTGTTTTGAAGGGATGGGAAACACACCATCACTTTTACATTTCCTTGCAATGTATGATTTACAATGGTGGCCATAACAAGCTACTACCCCTAAAAAAACGAACTTAATAAAGCAGACTATCGTGAATGGGGTGGATTCATTTGTTGAACATGTTCACCTTTCAACTCCTCTAGTGATGTTTCTAGAGCATGGAGCATCGGACATGTGGTTTGTTGGTGTCCCTCTTTGTTGCAATGACTACAATGATTCTTCTTCCTCCAAACTTTCAGGGCTGCCATGGGGCACTTTCCCCTGGTGTTCCTCTGATAAGTGTTCATGGAGCCCTCACTATCACTGGACTGTGAAGAAGGAGTTTCATCATCTATCGTTGGCTGGTTACTAGCTATATTGGAGCTTTCTCCCATTCCCTTTCTGGCATATCCAAGTCCTGCATGACACGACAATTCTTGGAATTTGATAGTTTGGATCCAATACCTATAGTGTTTTTCGAAAGTGGCAAATTCATCATTATGAAAATCATATGAAATCAAAGAATCGATTTTTACCTCTAGATAGCTATGCTGCCATTTTTCCAAGGCCTCATCCTTGGCTTGCAACTACCATAGTAATCTTTATTTTTCTTCCCCTGCCTCTTGTAGAAGCCTCCTTAGCTCAAAATTCTCTGCTTGGATGTGGTGTTTGATCTCCTCAAGTTCTTGGAGTCCTGCTGCGGAGAGTGCCCTTTTTGTTACGTCTGTTGAAATCCTTGATTCATTGCCGAAATGAGACCCCAAATCTATGGGTCCTCCTATTACAATCCAAATGGTTGCAACCATCATTTCATCACCAGAATCAGACCCCAAGTCAATGGGCTTACCTTGTGAAAATCCTGCATTTGTAACTTTCTCATCTTCCTCTGACTTGGAATTTTGGTTTTGTTGCACAATGGTGGTAACCTTCTGCTTCCCCTTTCTATCATTCCTTTCAGGTCTCAGCTCAGGGTGCAACTTCCAAAAATTTTCTTCATCATGCCCCTCTTTCTCACAATGTGTATAGGAGGGATTTTCTCCCCTTTTCTTGGCTACTGCGGCTCTCTTTGGGTGGTCATCTCGTCCATGTCTTCCCCTTCTTTCTAGATGAATGGCCTTTACATTGGCCGAGTCAATTGTAGTAGGTTCAAACAATAATAATGAATGTCTAATGTAACTATGTAATGATCCAATATACTAAGTTACTACTTCAGGTGAGTCGAGTGCAATGCCCAAATTAAGCGCTTGTTTTCTAAAATCCTCGATAAAGCTCTGAACATCTTGACCTCTGCCTTGCCTTAAGTATTGCTAATCCATTAAGGCTTTTTTCTCGTAACCCAAGGGATAAAACTTTTCCTTTAATGCATAAATGAAACTAGGCCATGAGGAAAGAAGATTACCCACACTCTTATTGCTTCGCAGTTTTCTCTCCCACCAGACGAGAGCAGTGCCACTCAGCTAAAGAGAGGCCAACTGAATATTTGCCTCGTCCTCTTCGATATACTAAATCCTGCAGTAGATCTCAATCTTCCTAATCCAATTATTAAGATTTTCTGCATTACTTTCACCATTATACATGGGTAGATCAAATTTCACATCTAATTTAAGGAAAGGTTTCTTAGATGCACCCCTTGAATTTTTATAACGATGGTGATGAGAGGAAGAAGAACTTTCACTCGTGGAAGGAGAAGGAGGGGGTTCTTCTCCACCATTTCCATGCACTGAACCTTGTTATTCTGCCTTTTTCCCTTCTACTTTCCCTAGCCTTGAAAGCAACTGATTGACATTTTCTGCCATCATATAGAAGGTTTTTCGGAAATTGAGTTCCTCTTCATAACGAGCCTCTTCATCGTCCATGCTCCTCCTTCAATGTGCATGTCCCGCTTTGGGATCAAAAGACTTTAGTTTCCCTTTGCTGCTTTGGAGCCTGTTTCTTGTTAGCATACAAACATGCAATTCGCATCTGCTCTGATGCCACTTGTTCCCAAAAATATTTTCCTTGTGATGCATTAAAGAATTACATATTAAGCTTTCATTTAACCATGAAATTACAAGTGCCTAAAAAGAAGAGGAAGAGAAGAATAGCAAGTCATGCATAGAAGACATAGGATTGATATTAGAGTTTGTCCAGGAGGGACTACGTCTCTGGGCCTTGCTCGAATTAGTGGGGAGGCCCTTTTTTCATTAGATGGAAAAATAATGAAAGTACATCAAAAGTTAAAATGATGACCTTATACCTCCAAAATTGAAGAAGCCCAAAAATTGCATATCTTTGATGGAGAAACAAAAAACACTATTGAGTTTGTGGCATCAAGAAAAGCTGAAACCATATAAAATTTATCAAAAAATCACAAAGTGAAAATCTGGCCCCTGGAGAAATTGCTCAGATCATGTTTCTAACCCCCTCTCTACATTGCTTAGGGTTCCACCTGCATAGAAATGTGTGTCCACTCTTGCCTCCATTTTGGCGCTCAAATGAATGAAGGTTTATATCTTGGCGGGGTGGCGGATTTTAAAAAGCCGCCACCTGTGGCATTACGGTTAGGAAGAAGACTGGAGGTGGAGGTCGGGGGATCAAATCCTGACCTCTCTAAATACATCCATGGTTTGTTTTGCACATTTAAACGAAGTTTGGTTGGGTGCATTGGAGCTATTACACATTCAAAATATGGGCGTGATTTTTGGGAGCCGTTACATGGTGGTGGTCTATGTATGGTGTGCTTATATTTTGGGTTGTGATACATGGGGTCGCCACATGGGTGGGGTCGGTCCTCCTGCCAGCTATGAGTTCAACTCCCACCAGCTTCGCTTTAATTTTGTAATGTTGTGCGGTGGTTGGATGGGGGCCAGCAAGGGTCATGGCCTGTCGGCCATTAATTTTTTTATATATGTTGGTTGTTGGGAGGTCGGCAAGGGTCATGGCCCGTCAGCCATTTTTTGAAGGAAATTTTGTTTATATATAAACAACCCCTTTTTTTTGAAAATTCAGAAAAATGACCGAAGGAGTCAATTTAAGTAGGCCAGAAAATCGCCCAAAATCTGGCCCAGGTTGGCTAGAGTCTAGTGGCCGGGTTTGGTCCAAATTGCTACCTACTTAAGCCTGCCCAGTCACTTAAGTGAACCCTAAACTTTGACTGCTCCTAAATTTTGCACACGGACTCGGTTTGATGATCTGTTTGCACCACTACGATCATGACCACAAGATCTTCAACATGAACCTAGTTCGAGAAAATTTTGAGCACTTTTATTTTTGAGCCTTTGCACTGAAGTCACCTGTACTTTGACCTATACGATCCACCTGGATCATAAATAGATGATGTGTTAAAGAACATGACTCTGACAACCAGGGATGGTCGACTGACAAATAGGTCAAGAGACACTTCAGAAAGGCCGACTTAGGGTTACTTCCCTTGAATAAGAGCACAACTCAAATGTGACTACATGGCAGCATATGATAGCTTTATATAAGTTTGTCATGCAGGAGGCATAAGAAAACTCTCCATATGATTGGAAAAGATAGCTAATCAGAGGAGTATTGACTCAATAACAAGGTTAAGTCTCTCTTAAGTCAAACTAAATCCCATCCCAATAGAGGAAAGACTTATTTTTGAGTGCTTTGTTCAAGGGCGACACAATTGACTCTAGCTGCCACTAATTATGGAAATAATGTCCTGTTCCTTCTCTTTTTTGGAATATATAATTTTTTTTGTATTTTTCATATTTATGAAGCCTGAAAAAGAATAAAACAATTCTATAATACAGCAGAAAGAATGAGTGTCCAAATACAGATGTGCTAGTTCTTGGGAGGGGAACATTCCTATGCACAATGCAAGGTGACGAAACTGGTTAATGACACTCAAAGGAATGTTCTTTCCACGGGTAAGAGGGTGTCAAGAATCAGAGGCTAAGTGATTGCAAGGTTGATTTTGAAAAAGACATGGTTAAAAGGTGGCTTAAACAGGAATCCAAGTGAAGCCAACTGAAGGCCAAAAGGTACTAATGGTCAACATACAAAGCAACAACAAAACTGAACACAAAGGAGCCTCTAGGCTATAAAGCCAGAAAAATAGAGAAGAAGAAAGAGAATGAGTCTTCAATGCACAAGTCATGGCAGACCTAAAGAGGACTCCCAAGCCTACGTAATATGGCAACATGGACAACATATGCTAGTGAGGATCTAACTAAGATGCCCATGTAAATGTTGGCTCTACCATCATATCATGAGTTTACAATTCGATGAGTGAAAATGGTTTTAGAACAGAGACATGATTGGGTCGACCCTATGGAAACAAATATTGCAGTATGGATGCTAGTATGGAAAATGAAATGAAAAATTTTATCCCTCACCTACATTCTAATGAAAAAATGATACGTACCAAGACAACTTAATAGTGATGGAACCGAACAAATCTCTCAAAAAATCTGCATAATATCCTATAAAAACAACCCATCCCAACACTCCTAGCCAAAAAGGTCAAAAACCCCATAAAAATAAAAATAAACTTTAGAAAAATTAATTTTCATTTGTCAACTTATATAAGGAATTTTGACTCACAATTTTTCATTTGTGTTTTGAGTAATTGGGTGAAGGAGTTGTGGAGAAAAAACCAAGCAAGCTTCCTCCATCAAAATCATCTATTCAAACAACCTCCAATCTTCCAGGTAACATTCTAACTGAGTTTTTAACAAGTTTTAATGCTTTTTAAATGTTTTGTCACAAATTTGACTGTGAGAATTTATTTTTTAAAATTTCTCTCTGCGTACATGCTGGTTGGATACATGTTAACTGCGTATAGCAAATTCCTATACACGACTGTGTTAATAACGAACCCGGATGTGCGTGAATTCAAAATTCAAAATCATGGTTTTAATGATTAAAAACATCAATTTTTGCAGGATGTTGATTACTTGGTGTGAAAGGGAGCATAGTGCAATTGATAATGAAGTAATGGAGGATCAAAATGCATTAGATGCCTTATGAGGATGCAGATTGTTAAATTTTTTCAAAATGTCGAATATGAAGGCAAATACCAGGTTGCTTGAGATGTTAATCCACCACTGGAGTCTAGAAGAGATGCATTTGTTATTGATCAAATACCGCTGAGGATTGAAATAGAGGATATATATTTCATCACAAATCTTTCCCAGAGGGGAGAGAGGGTCCACTTTTTGGCTTATACTGGCGTGACCTAGGTTCAGAGTTAAGCTAGCCAAACAAATCCTGGTACTACTGGTCCTTTTGGCAACAGTCCATGGAGCGTAGACTGAGGTCTCACCCGAAGTATTATGGGAGGGTTCTAGAACTAGGTTTCCGTACCCTAGAGATGTCTGATGAGTTCAATTAGTCTGCAGTTTGACCCTACATACAAGTTGCTTCACGCACTTTCCTGTACCTTGCGGCTTGATATACTGCCTTTGTATAGCCCTTCTCAAGGGCTAAATGCTGTGGTTCTGTGTTATTACCCAAGTCCTTAATGGTATTCCAATGTTAGTTGATTATTTTAGCCTACTTGCGTGCTTTAAGTTATACTTAACAACATAAACCATTCATATAGGTAAGCACAGTAAATAAACAATATATTTGCAAATTATATCAAAATGCATTAACCCAAGAACAGAAACACAGAATTGTGATAAAACTTCTCTTTATTAATTCCTTCTTTGGTTATAGACCTAACTCTGCCCTGTGCACTCAGCTGCAGGGTTCCACGCACTCAGCTGTAGAGCCCTCTCCTACTCTATGACCCAAAGATACACTTCACTTAGTCACTTAGACTCTCTTCATATCTCTCTCTTTCTCTTTCACTTTCTATCTCCTTAGACACTCGCTCTATTTATACAATCCCATGGTCCACGGACCATGGGTAGGTCTATTTAGCTGACATTACATTACAAAACTATGGTGGACAACCTTGTGACTTTATCATACATTTCGCGCTCCACGCCTAGAATTCGTAGAGCTTTACAACAAGATTGGGTCAAAACTTGGGCTTTGAGCCCCAAAAAATGCCTTGGGCGGGATTCCATGCCCAACAAGCCCCCAACACAAACATTGTGACTCGCCCTAGAGTCATTCTGTCAGAGCGGAGATCTTTGTATGAAGTCCCTCCAATTGTTCTCGAACTGTGCAGAGGTTAGCAATGCATTGAGCTACTGCTTCTTGGATTTGCTGCATATGTTGTTCTGAGACCTCTGTGCCTGGGCTGAATCTCTGCATCAATGTGTGCATCCCCTATATGTTCGCGAGCTCGCCTTTGATGTTTGCTATGATGGTGAAGTCCTCATTGATCCAAGGCTGGACGCGTAGTTTTAGGATTGCCTCTTGTTGGGTAGCAGAGGGCCCGCGTAACAGTTTTGGGGCTTAAAGTCTGCAATTTTGGGGAAAGATATGGTAAAGACTCTGCGAAATTCGTGAAGTGCGAATTGTAAATAAGTCGAGTAAAAGGGTTGTCCACCCAAGAAATAATATAGAATAATAGGAAGTAAGTCGGTTTGTCTATGGTCTGCGAACCATAGGAATGTATAAATAGAGTGAGGCTCTATGGGTAGAAAGTAGCTTTTGATATGTACTTTTGGATCTGAATTATAATGGGTTTTTGAGGAGCTAAGTCTTGAAGCATCTGTAAGTCCGAATCAAGGGTGCTGGTAGGTAGATAGAGGATTTGCAACTATGTGCATAGAGGCCTAGTAGAGTCCGTAGCTGTGTGCGCAAACCCTTGCAGCTCAGTGCGCAAGGCGGATCTGGATATATTGGTGAAAGACTTGAATAAAGATAAGTTGATTATGAAATTCTGTGTAAATTATAAATTAGTGCAAATCTGGATAATTTATATAATTGTATGATCTATGTGCATATGCTTATGTTAGGAGTTTATGCAAATCTGTATCATTCCTGGGTGCGCGAACTGGTTATGTCTGTTAAATGTTTGCTTAAAGTCCATAAAAAGTAGATCAAATATATAACATCACATTAATAAGTATTAAGGGGTTTCCTAGGTTCGGATCTACATGGGGTAGAGTGGCACGAAGCCACAGAATGGTGCGCGAACCCTCCAGACCACATCAAGACATCCCAAGGGTGTGGAAACTTGATTCTAGCACCCTCCCCTACTACCTTGGGTGAGACCTCAGTTTGCGCTCCGTGAGATGTTGCTGAAAGGGATGGTAGCCACAGGATTTGTTTGGCTAAATAACCCTTCTGAAGCTAGGTTAGGCCCATATAATCCAACAAATGGTTCTGTTGCTAGGACCAGGATCTGCCTAAGGGATGTCTAATGTCTGGACACTAGAACCTTACAAAGAAAGAGCTTAAACATTGGCTGGATCAGAAGTTTCACGAGTTCGTGGTTTAGGAAAATAGAAACCTGAAAATATCAGAGGAAGGGTGGTTGGATCGTTACATATACACGGATATCCATGAAATCTTCTTTGTAACATTCCTGATAGAGTTTTATGAGTGGATCGCAAGGTTAGTCGACAATGTGGGAAGGTGAAAAATAGATCAACCTATTGTGTGGATTCCAGAATTGGTGCGCAGACTAGAAGCATTCGAAGATAAAATCACACGTGCAGTAGATCATTGATTGGATCGGGTAATAGGAGGGTTTATTATTGAGTTTGCGATAGACACGACTATGAGTTATAGTGAAGCAAAAAGGTGATTTCTCTAAGGGCCCCAGGGTAAGTATATTAAATCATTGAACACTTGGATTAAGATGTTGTTGTGTGAAAAACAAATGATGTGCATTTAATGATGCCTGGCATAATGCGGAGTGGGAGAGGCTACCGAGGAACCAAAGGATTAGAGAACAGTCTGCTGATTTCTATTTCACAGGAGAGTGAGGAGGAGCTTGAAAGGTTCTCTCCGAGAAGTGCAGTCCAGTTGATTAAGCAAAGATTTCCACTAATACCACCTTCCTCTATTCCATCACCTACTTCTCTGATGTCAAAACCATCTTCACCCACTCCACCTCCACCTCCACCACCACCAAAGGTTGGGATGGCGAGCACAGTCAAGTTGCCAGTATTTAAGGGTATAGGAAATGAGGAACCAAGTCAGTTTTGGTTTGTGGTAAAGGATGTATGGGAATCCCAAGGCATAACAAATGATAACATAAAAAGGCTACCCTAGTTAGTGCACTACAGGACCACGTGTTGACGTGGTATATAAAGTACTCAAGTGATCATTCGAATGAAGGAATAACGACAATCCAGAATGCATTGAACAAAGAATTTGGTCAGCCAAAATTAGAGACCCAGTCGGTCATTGGGTTCAAACAGATAGTGATGTTATCGGGTGAAACCTTTTGGGATTTGGAATAGGGATTAAAAAGCATAATCCGCGAAGCTAACATGACATTGACAAATGTGCAGCACTGCGTATGGTACGTCCTTAACACCACATCTAAGGATGGCACTATCACAACAAAAGATATCAACCCAAGCCAAAGCATTAGAAACCGCGACGATATTACACGAAACCCCTATACAGGATCCAGGGTTGGGAGTTCATTAGATCCATGCGCAACTACAAAACTTGAGCTTAGGGATGCAAAGCTTGAAGCAAGAAAGGGCAACCTGATCGGAGGCGCATACAAAGGTAGGATGCATTAAATGCAAAAGTCAAGCACACGACAAAGACCATTGCCCCATCTTCATGAACTATCTGGTGGGGGGGGGGGGTAATGCCACTAAAACTGGAGGTACAAGCGGGGCCAAGTGTGGCTCCCATGCTCTAGTGCGCGATTTGTCAAGTAGGTGGAAAGCACACAACAGACAACTACCACCTGTTGCAGAAGTATACCCAGAGCCCTCAACAGCTGTATTGCAACTTTTGTAGATCAATGGGTTATGATGAGTGAACATGTCGGAGTTACAACTTAATGATGGAAAGCACCCCAGCTTATCGAGTACAAACTGAAGCGCGAGGGTTCGATTCAGCCATAGGGCCATGTAGGGGATTCCAAGGACACGACCGAGGAAGGGGAATAGGGCCTGGGTGAGGCCGCAGACAGTTGATCTATTATAACTGTAGAGGGCTAGGACACTACATTTACGACTGTACTAACCCAACGAGGATATATTGCCCCTACTGTGAGCAGTTTGACCATGAAATCATAGATTTCCCGACGTTAATTGCCTAGATGTGTGAAAAGGGAGTATTACAGCCCACTCCAACCCAAAATGTCCAAATGATGAGGTCAGAACCATGTAAAGAAGACCCCAACATAAATATGGTATTGAGGAGCGATGCAACCGCGAGAGGAGACGTACAGAACGGATTTACCAAAGAGGTGAAGGGTCGTGATACCCCTGCAAGGAAACCCAAATTTGAAGTGGAACAAGGGACGAAGATACCAAAGGAAGCTTTGAAGAGCTTCACAGAAGTCTCTAGTCTAGGTAGGAGGGACCCAATTGAGCCAAGGATGGATCCCTTTATAATTACTACCTTTTTAGAGACATGTATGAAGCTACTACACAACCGTACAACCATTAAGGGACTGCAAGAGCTGATCACTAAGTGCGTAGGGTTGGGTGAGCCACACGTCGTCTGGAAACTAGGAAGACATGCCTTACATACTGGACGGGAGATGCGTATGACAACGCAAATCGATGAGCACGAGATGGATTAGGTCATTCTGGATTTAGGGTCGGATGCGAATGGCTACCTAAGCAAAAGTGGGAATGCATGGGTAGACCCGCACTCTAGTGGTATCCTATTCAACTAAGGATGGCCAACCAGCAAAAGATCCTACCGATGGGCCAATTGCAAGGGGTGACAGTGGACATTGAAGGTGTAAGTATGCAGACCGACTTTGAGGTAATAGAAATTGTGGATGACACTAATCCCTACCCTGCATCACTAGGAATTGATTGGGCCATGGACATGAATGGGGTCATCAACTTGAAAATACGGAAAATGACGTTCGAAAAAAGGTCACTATGGGTAATTGTCCTGCTAGACTCAGTTGAAGGAGAGTGCCACACTGAGACAGTGCACATTGAGAACAATGACGATGAAATAGACTGCATATACAAGATAACAACACAAGATTAGGATCAAGTGAATCCCTCAGCAGACAAAAGACTCTCACGGGAGTGCGATAGTTTGTGCACATCCGATACAAATGAGGAGATGGAAAGATGGCAGAATAGATTGCAAGAAGTCACCACACTCAACTGTAATACGATGGTTAAATTATTGTAGCGCGTAACCACTGAAGTAAGGCCATGGTCGACAAACTGCGGTGCAACCAGTGAGGGGTAGTGCGTCAACCATGTCACCTTAACCGTCACCCAGGAGCAGCATGGTGCACTGGATGAAGCACCGTGCACGCAAGGGAAGTTGAGAAGAAGAATACGGTTCTGTGTATGCTTTGAAGGATGTGCATACTGGAACAGGGCAGTCATCCATTTACAACAAAGGGCACAGCCATATGTTGCACAACCATCGCACCAACTGAATTTGCCTACCAAGGGTCCGCTGGGCCAATACGACCATACCCAGAGTAGGGTGTGCCAAGGGACATCTATCCATGGCCGAACGAGCCATTTTCCCCGAGGTCTGACCTATGCCCAAAGACTTGCGTGACGGAATTCGACAGTTATGGGAAGCCATTCGACGTGGCAAAATGAGAATTCACGAGTTGGCTGAAATGGGGGCTAGACTCCAAGAGAAAAGTGCGAGGCTGGATGAAGAAATTGATAAACTATAGTTAGAAGTCACCCACACGGGCTATGTGAAAGAGCTAGTGAAGGGACTGTTTGGTCAATTTAGTGTTTCTAAATTGATTTCATTAATTGTCAACCCGGGGCTCGTAAGCTGATGAAGTGAAGGTGTACTATATGTACTTAGGAAACCTCTTAAATCTTTTTGTCGTTTCGGGGTGTTGTTTGTGATCAATTTATCTTCCTAAGATGGAATGGAGATTTTATAAACAGATGAGTGGTAGTGTGTGTAAGGTGATTTCTAAATGAGTGAGTGTGTGTTATTGGTGGTTTCTAACTACCTTCTAAATTTGCAAAGGAAAAAGCTTGAAAGAAATAACTTGAAATGAAACTGAAAGAAAAATAGAAAAAACCACTTT
>APFE031277847.1:5183-29265 GCA_000404065.3 Pinus taeda | reverse complement strand
ATATGTTAAACACATACCCACTTGTAGATCTTTTCTAATCTAGTCTCCAGCCTAGTCTACATAAAAAAACCCACAGATGTCCAATGCTCTATCCAATCTTGGTCTTCCTTGGTAGCACAAACCATATCACTAGTGCCACAAAAATACCTGAAAACCCGCTTCACTGTTATCCAACTCTCCTTCCCTCGTTTTGACATAATCCTACTCAATACTCCCACAACATGTGCAATGTTTGATCTAGTACCTACCATTCCCTACATCAGGTTATCAAGTAAACTTGCATATGGAACAAGAGACATGTCCTCTTCCTCTTCTTGTGTCTTGGGACACTGTTTAGCGGATAAATTTGCACCTAAGGGAATAGAAAACTTCATCGGTTGAATATCCTGCATAATAAAACTATGCAGTATTGTCTCCACATACTTCCTCCGGTTTAGCCAAAGCTTCCTGTTTTCCCGATCTCGTTTAATTTCCATGCCAAAAATATAGTTTGCATCACTAAGATCTTTCATGTCGAATTTAGAGAAAAATTGGGTCTTCAAATCATGGATAATTTCTATCATTTCCAACTAGAGACATATCACCCACATACAAGACCAGATAAATAACACAATCACCAATTAATTTAAAACACACATGGTTTTCTTCTTTGCTTCTGGTGAAGCGAAGTCCCTGTATAAATATATATAATTTCTGATACCACATCCTTGGTGTCTCTTTTAACCCAAACAAAGACTTTTTTAACTTGCATACTAGTTCTTTCTTACCCTTCATGACAAAGCCTTCAGGTTGCTTCAAGAAGATCTCTTCTTCCAGATCCCCATGAAGAAATGTTGTCTACAAATCCATTTGTTCTATCTCAAAATCAAAAGTAGCAACAATAGATAGAAGTAATCTAAAAGAAGCTACCTTGGCAATAGGAGAAAAAATATGACAAAAATGAGTTCCCCACACCTGGGAATAACCTTTTGCTACCAACTGATCTTTTTATTTATCCACCTTTCCTTCTGCATTAATATTCTTCTTAAACACCCATTTTCTTCTAATGTGTTTCCTTACAGCCCACAACTCCACCAAATCCCGAGCCTCTTTTTTGTGCAAAGATTCCATTTCATGGACTATGGCCTTCTCCAAAGTTTTCCATCCTCTAAATCTATTGCTTCCCTCATAGTTCTTGGATCATCATCAATAATATATAAAGAAAAAATTGAACATAAATTATATGGACTATACCTTTCTCATTTTCATCTTTCTCGAATTGATCTTCTCACAACTGGAGTTTGTGGCTCTTCATCTTTTGATTCTTCTTATGTTGTAGAGTTTGATTCTTTCTCCTTCAGCTCAAACTTTATCTTCTCAGGTTCCTTAGGTAGGAATTCATGTTTAATAAAACATTTCACCTCTCTAAACACCACATATTGATTGTACACAACTTTCCTTCTTTCTTGGTTCCAAAGCTTATATCCTTTTAAACCATCCTTATACCCAATAAAGATGCACCTTTCAAATTTACTATCCATCTTTTTTCTTTTCTCCTTTGGAACATGTACATATGCATCACATCCAAATACCCTAAAATGTGAAAGAGAAGGTTTCTTAAAAGTACATACCTCTTGTGGAGTCTTATCCTTCAACGCTGATGAAGGTGATCTGTCGACCAGGTAACATGCAGTGTCCACTACCTCTGCACATAATTCTTGTCCTAACTCGACACCACTAAGCATGCTTCTTGCCTTTTCCATCAATGTCTTGTTCATTGTTTCTACAACTCCATTATGATGAGGTGTGTATGGAGTAGTCTTTTGTCATGTTATACCACACTTCTTACAAAACTCTTCAAATACCTTCTTGCAAAACTATTCACCTTTAGCTATTCTCAACACCTTTATCTTGTTCTCTGCCTAGTTTTCCATCAAAGCCTTAAATTCTGTGAACCTGTCAAAGGCCTCAAATTTCTTCCTGAGTAGATATATCCATGTATTCCTTGAGAAGTCATCTATAAATGATACATAGTACATAGACTTACCCAGTGATGGATCTGAGACAGGTCCAAACACATCACTGTGTAGAAGCTCTAATGTTTGTTTCACCCTCTTAGCACCAGATCGGAAACTCACGCAACTTTACTTCCCATATACACAATTTTCACAAAAATCAAAATCGAGAGAGTGATTAGACATACCTTCTATCATACCGTTACCATGAAGTATTTGCCTTCTCTCTAATATGTCAAAAACTGTGATGCCATAACATGGTCATTTCTCTAGAGACCACTATATTTTCTGTTCCACTTTCAGGAACCACATAACTATTCCACCCATCAATAACAGTGGTATGATGAAGCTTGTACAAAGTTCCAATTTAAACTTCCGACATAAATACAAGTGCTCCTTGAACCATCTTGCAGGTATCTTTCTTGAACACTATTTTTATACCTTCATCATCCAACTTTCTTATAGCAATCAAATTTTTGGTGGATGTAGGAATATACAGAACACTCAGAAATGTCATAATCCTTCCAGCTTGGAACTTCAACTTGACTTTTCCACAACCAACAATTCTAGTCTTCTTATCATCCCCTAAGAAAAAATCATCACCATCATATTTATCATACTCATAGAACCACTCTATATGGGGAGTAAAGTGAAAGGATGCACTTGAGTCAATCAACCATGCCTCATGATCTACATGTGTATTTGAAGAAGAAGCCAAGTACACGTCCCCACCTTCATTTGAGGTGGTTTTTGTCTCTGCAGAAGGAGCATCATCAGATCCCTTTCCTTTATCAAGAGCTTTAGATTTACAGTCCCTTTTGAAGTTCCCTTCCTTTCAACATTTCCAGCACACCTTTATATGTTTTCCTAGAGATTTAGATCTCCCTCTAAATTTAGATGTCCCACTCAAGGACTTATTTTTGGTTTTTCTCTGGGACCATACTCATACAGACAAGGCATCACCATTCTAGGCCTGCATATTTTTCTGTCTCATCTCCTCTAATATTGAAGATGAGACTATTTCATCAAACTTCAATGCAGTTAAATTGTTACCTATTACAATAACCAAACTATCCCAAAAATCTGCTAGAGAACACAGCAAATAGATATACTTGTTTCCATCTTAAATTTTAATATCAATAGATAATAATTGGCTTACCAAAATATTAATGGCCTTCAAATGCTTTGTCACTAAGTATTCATCTTTCATCCCCAAGTTATACAACATTTTTCAAGAAAAAGTTTATCCACCAGAGACATAGATTGGTACAAAGTCCCTAACTTGTCCCACAACACCTTCGCCGAAGCTTCCCATCATATATTTAGTAATACTAAATTTGAGACACACAATCATATTGTGCTATTTTCCTTCGGATCTAACTTTTCCTAGCCTTCAACTGACATTGTTGTTGGTTTAGTACCTGGATCTATAGTGATCCACTGATCTTTATCCACCTGTAGATCCTCCATCTTGAGTTTCCACAACTCAAAACTATGCCTATTAAATTTCTCGATCTCTATCTTTACATTACTTCCCATCTTCTTTCACCATAAGAATCAATCCCGCAAATCTCCCACTGAATACGGTCTACCACAGGCTCAACCAAAATCCCTCAGAAACAAAGGCGTCCCCTTGAAGATGAAACAACTTTGAGACCAAATGTAGGTTTTAACCCCATACAAAAATTACTTGCATATGAATTCTAGAAAACATAAAATAAACAATGGCGAGAGCATAAAACATAAAAAATAATACATAGATATTTCCCTTCGATCCCAAAACTGGAACTACCAGATTGTTTTTTCATTATATTCTTTTCAATATTACAATACATATATATACATGCCAAAGCGTCCATAAACCTCAATACATTAACCCTCGGTTAGGACATAAGGGTAGTTCCCTTGATCAGTTCTACAAAATACCATGGAGAGAAAACCATCATGCCCAAAACCATGTGTGAAATCCATGCACAAAAGCACAGGTAGGTCTTCCAAGTTGCCCCCATGTGACCCCCCTACTACGCCCCATGTAATGTACAGGGGAAGCTACCCCCCTCATGCATGTGGTAGTCGTGGAAAGAATATAACACACACCCAACAAGGAAATCCATAAATCATCATTGTCATAATACATGCTTAAAATCAACATAATAGGAACATAAATATAAAGGATACACAAGCCATATAAGCCACATATAAAACAATAGACTACTCATGATATAACAAGGAGAAATAACCTCATATTAATGATGTAAAAGCCAACCAGGTATGGGAATACCACATTCCACCCAATCATAGAATGGTTAAGATATATCTCTCTTCATCCATTCACCCTTGCGCCATATTCTAAGCATGAATGTGGGATCTCATAGAACACATCAATCCAAAAAAATCTAGGGCTTCCAGAGGCTAACCACCATAACCCATAAAATAGTGATTCCACCTCATGGTCATACATTGCAAAACCATCATCATATTGGTATTTACCCAAGCCTTCCATGGCTCCAGAGCATTTGCTCCACCCAAGGTTGCCTGGATGAGTAACTCAGCCCACATCTTCCATCGAGCTTCCAGAGCATTTGTCTAACTAGGGCTTCCAAGACTATTAACTCAACCCACCAAGGGCTTTTAGAGCATTTTTCCAACTAACATTTCCAGGGTTGGTAACTCAACCCAAGATGTTACAAGGCTTCCAGAGCATTTGTCCAACCTAGGGCTTCCAAGAAATAATAACTCAACCCAAACTAAAGGAAACATGACAACCAACCAAAAAAACAAAGAAATGAACCCAAAACACCATGGTTATCTGGGAAATGGAAAGACTAGGAAAATCCACTATCAATATAGGAAATCCTCTAGGCCAATGACAGATCATAACCAAGAAACCACATGCAAGTGGAATGCATGCCAAAACTAGTGAGGAAAAAATACATGCAACTCAGTTCCTACAAGTAAAACCCATTGTAGCTACTGATACTGATGCCCTCTTGTGCTTATTTCTTTTTCCTTTTCCTTCTTGGTCCAAAAATTGAAGTATTCCACAGTATCCAAGTGTGCACCAAGAAAACTCTAAATTTCCAAGGTTATGAGAGACAATAGAAGGGAGTTCTGCCAAAACTAAGCTGACGAAGCTTACATTGCCCAAGCCTACCCATGAATTCGCAGAAGCGTTTTTAACAATGAGGTCTCTATTTTCTTCATTTTCCATTATTTTACTTCGTTTTCCTCCTCACATGCAACCTAGCACATTTCGCCTAACTTTTCTCCTAATTTCTATTAATTTCATAAATAAAGTGTCAATAAATGCCTCACGCCTTTCCAAAGTCTTTGCCATTTAATTTTCAAATTTCCTTGGCCCTAAAAAATTTAATCAACACCCACTAGGATGTTTTCCCCACTATTCATATTGGAAAATATGTCCCATGATGGTGGTCTTATATATTTCACATGGATTTTTAACCAAGGTTGTTACACAGTCCTTATGAAAATTAAAAGACTAAATGTTTTCTAATTGTTGAATTACAAAAGTGATATCTTATCATGAAATTGAAAATAAGTAAAATAATTATTCGATGACTTGGGACTCTTGTGAAACGATAGGCTCGCTTGATGAAACTCCCAGTTCCACAACTTGAACCTTTACTGGGGAAATTGAACTCTGACACTTATTCCACATCGCCAAGTCATGAAATGGACATTGCACCATCTTATTGTAGACTATTCTTAACTTGGTTACCTTGGCCCATGTTCGATTCTCAGTGAACAAAATTTTGATTAACCATAACAACTGAAAATCCCTTTGCAAGTAATTTACATTAGTTTCTCCTTTTAAAATTGTTGTTCTATCATGAGAAGCATTGATGTTACTTTTTGCCTCCACTAGCAATGTTTGATATTGTTCCCAAGGAAGGAGCTTTCCTTGTTGATCCCAACATCAGGGTAACCCTGCTTCGACTCTTTTATCAAAACTAGAGTTAAAAGCTTCCACCGATTCTCTGACCTCCAATAGCCATTTATGTACATGCTTCATGTACATGTTTTTCTACACCATCTTACTTATCTTTGATACCATAAATGTTTTGTCTACAATGTGCAGTACCCTTGATTCCAGGGAAGATTTTCCATTTAGATATTTAATGATATTTTTAGCCAGTAGTGAACATTCCTATGATTGAGCTTTATTGGTATAAGTAATGGATTCAATGGTTCTAATCATTACTTTCTCTTCATCCATTACCACCATATGACCCGAGACTGCTTTGATTTGTTGAATAATATCATTCTATATGATCTCTCTTGCCTGAATAAGAGACATATTCCCCTTTAGCTTTCCTTTCAACTATTTGGTTTCATAACATGTAGATTGGTACTGATTGTGATGTTGAGTTCCATTCTCCCTGGTCATGTTTAATTATCTCTCGTTATAATTCAATTTATCCTTCATATCATCTAGATTATTTTGTATTTTCTTCAACTCATCCTCTGAATTCTTCATCTCTATCATGACTCTGGTAAGTTTTCTAGTTGGGTCCTCTTAGTCTGACTACACCAAAATTGTGCAGATATGTCTGTCTATTTTTGTTGTAAATTTGTATTTGGTTCCTTGAAAGATTCTACCTCTTTATTCATTTACACAAGCACATGAGCTAAGATTTCTTTTTCTTTCTCAGCTTGGGCCAATTCTGGGGCTTAAACATTATTTGTGGCAAGAAACTTCAATTTACTCCTCAAGGACTGGATCTCAAACTCTACACTTTGGATCAAATAATGAAAAATTTCCTCATCCTTTGGATTCACCCTAGGGCCTGACTATCAAATTGCTAAACTCTTCATTTTGAGTATGAAGAGCTCGAGAATTATCCCTCTACAAATTCAATTGATTTATCACTTTTCCCAATAAAGCCTCTTTTTTTCTTTCTTCTAGTGATATTTTGTTGAGATCATTATATATCAACTCTCCTGTCTCACTATGAAAATTTATCTTGTCTGTAAATGAAATATCTTTTGTGTTCACCGATAAAATCAATATTCTAAAATGTGCTATAGAAGAAATTGACTGGGAAACAATATGAGTAAAGGAAAATCTTAATTAGTTCCTTTCCAAATCCATTGCTAAAAAAAATCTAGTTTGATAACCAAAAATGAAAGGAGCTTCCAATTGGTTGATCGCATTGGCCTTTATCTTCTTGTTTCTATCTTCAATCTTCTCATTAGTACCATTTAAAACATTTAAGGAGACTTTCTCTTCTTCATCTGGAACTGGAGATGATGGTCTACACGTCATTCCTCCGAGATGCAAATAAAAACTGACCTTGCTTGAAGGTCTTTCTAGAAATTTTCAAAAATCTATCTCACATTAGTTTGTTTTTTCTCTATTACTATCTTAAAAACTTTCTCCCTAAATATAAATAACATCAACAAAACTTCTTTTCAATCCCTTTTTGGTGGGGAGAGAAGTTTCTACTTCCATGTTATCTCGTGTTTCCACTAATCCGCAATTCTTTAAAAATTTGGTTCATAGATATAAGGAACATAGGATATGTCCAACGTCTTCCTTCAAATGACTTGGTGTGAATCATAGTGTCATTTTCCCCTTGTTGAAAATTCATTGCTTGTTGTATCTTCTTAGCCTCCTTTACTGCTTGTCTATTGTTCATAATAAATGGACCAATAATCCTTGGTAACTTGAACAAAAATCCTTTCCTAGTTAGGACAATGTATCTGATCCACATTCAAGCTTTGTCTGATCAATTCTAAAGAAAATATCCCGATATGAACAAAAGAAGAAAGCCTATATAGTGGGATTTATGCTCCATGCAATTTTATTTCTACATATCCCTTAAAGAAGAATTGGTCTCCAACTTTCCAATATTTGCACATTTACAAAAGAGACTAAGCCTTTGGTAAAATTCTTGGAGGGGTTGAATCATTGATAACACTATAAATAATTGACATGAAAGATACAATGTAATGAGAAAATCCTTCATTGTTCTGAATTTTCTTGAATAGATTGGTCCCATTAACCATTGTTTCCTTCTATTTATTTATATCTATAGTATTCAATCTTAGGTCCATAAATTGGTCAACATGAACATATAAGAAGAGGTACACCAACAAGGAAGGAAACTTAAAATACCCCTAGATAATAAAATTGAGGAGCTGTGAGTTGATGGAATGCTCCCAGAAGGTAGGAATGTTAGTACAACATTAGGTTGCATCATAAAATGAAACAACCCTAAAGCTTGACAGTCAAGTACCGGGGTTTCATATTTTCCCAAAGTTCTTATAATTATTTGTAAAATAGGTTTAAAACTCTAATAAAAACAAACTATGGGAAACTCTGTTGATTCTAGAGGAATAATTCCATTTGGAGGCAAGATGAGGTCGTGCAATTTCTTTCTATCCTCAGATGACAAATTTTGGTAAATGGACAGAAGGATTTCATCAGAAAAAATGGTTTAATTGTCTGATTGGGGAAAACCCACGGGATGCTGAATTAACAATGAAGAGACTTCTACAATATTTTCTCGTAGCGAATTCATCTATCATCTCTGTGGCTATAAGGATGAAGTCAACGAGTTAATAAATTATGGGAAAAATATGTTTTTGGGATAATGGCAGAGACTAAACCCAACTTAACCATTCTTAGGGACATCTTTGACTCAACTTGATTGGTAAGGGTATTCTGACCGATTTCCATTAAGTTAATTTGAAAAATTGGGTCAAAAATATCATGGCCATGTCCATGAGAGTATCTCAGTGGAAGAACCAAATAAGGTGGCTTATTAGCCATTTTGAGATTTTCACTTGAAAAAACACAGAGGAAATTGATGACGTAGTGATGCAGGAGCATTCAGCCCAAGGGAAATCATTGTAAATAGTAGATATAGGGGGTCATGCAATTTTAAAACTTAGTTTCCTAAGCTCCAAGTCAGTTTAATATTTAAGCTTTTAAGTGTGATTTAGTTAGATATTCTCAAAATAAATAAATGAGAATATAGAAACTAGGAGAGCTTTTAGGCATAAAAGGAATGGATGTGGATCATTAAGTGATAAGGAAAGTTTTCTATTTTAGAACAGGGAAAAAGATGGGAAAAAGCCTCAAGACGCTTTTGCCATATGTATGCATTGCATGTAGAGTTAGAGCTTTTAGTTGAGTGATTTTAGGATTTTTAGATCATGCTAAGTTTTATAAATTATGTAGCCTCAAAGGCATTGAAAATCAAAGAGAAGGAGTGAGAATGAAGAATGAGAGGCCATGAATAGGCTATGAATTCTCTTGTAAATATTTTATTTCCTAATTAATTATTCTCATATTTTTGTGTGCATATCCATCTGATTGATACACACTTCTCATCAGATTGCTTAACTTGAATTCTGATCAGGTTGAATTATGTTTGAAATAAATTGTGAGCATTGGCATAAGTGCGAATCCCTTTAAATTTCTGAGTTATAAAGTTACACTATATGTTGGGAAAAAAAAATTCTGCAGTAAATGTTAGAATATGAATTTGCCAGGAATGTGAAATTATAATCTTCCGCAAATGTGTTGAAAATTGCCATGTGTTGAAGTGGAATTGGGCAATCATTTGAGGTGCATGCTTTTATAGGCATGAGTGAAGAAATATCCTGGTTGATGCAGGCTAGCCCTGCATCAAGTGGTATCAGAGCTAGAATGCTCAGCTGAAGATATTTGCTTTTTTTTCTGAATGAGAACATAAGTTTTTTTTTTTTTTTTTTTTTTTTTTTTTTTTTTTCCTGAATGACAAATGATTTTTAAATTAATATGCAAGCATACACAAATGCAGTGAAGAAGATTGCAGAAGTGCAGAGAAGACAAGATCATGCAAGATCTTAAGAGGTGAGATTATTTTTCTGATTTGAAATTTGTAAATGAAGTTTATGGTTGCAGAGAAGGTGGCAGTGAACCTAGCATTCAGCTGAAGGCTGTATAGGGAGGACAACTGTAGTGGGTGAGTTGAAGAGGTAGCCTAGAGAGAGCATAGGAGTGCTCAAGAGGTTCCAGAGGCAGTGAACCAAGTACTTACCAAAAGACCAGATCCGGAGGGAAGGATTGGTAAGGTAAGTTGTAGCAAGAGAGATTTCTATTGCAGAGGCTAGTACAACTCATGGTGAGTGAGAAACTCACGAGGAAGCAATGTGCCAGAGGCAGAGGGGTTTTTTCTAGAGGAAGAAGAGGTTTAGAGAAATGCCACAGAGATGAGATGACTGCAGAGGTTCGAGAAAGAAAGATTGCAGAAATAAAGGCACAGTTGCAGGTACTGGAAGAATGGCTGCAAGAGCAGAGAAATGAGAAAGGAAAATGGATCTTTCCACTAAAGGGAAAGAAAGTGATTTGGCGACAATTGCAGAGGAGTTTGAGGCAAATTCTGATTGCCTTGTTGAAAAAGGGACTTAGAGTTCTTGCGCCAGAGTTGGAGTTTGAAAATACCACATGCAGATCTAATGAAAGGAAAATGCCGAAGGAAGCAGTCAAGAATAAAAAGTCTTGCAGTTTTAAAACTGATGAGTTGTGTGTGTTTGCAGATGCAGAGGAGGTTTCCATTGATGAAACAGAGGAGGAGATTATTGATGATTTCTTAAATTATTGGGTAGATCCAAATCAGCTGGATAATGTGAACTCTTGTGTTTGTATAGCTGACAATTGTGATGTGATTACAGGTGTTGAGGAGGATGTGCCATCTTGTGAAACTGTTACAGCACAAGAGGAAGTTCTTGTGGATGTTGAAGAATAGAATCAGTCTGAAGCACACATAAGGGAAATAACAGTTGATATTGTTGAACATTTTGTGGAAACTGAAAGTTTATGTATGAATGCAGGTGATGATGATATGCTTCAGCGATGTTACAAAGAAATTGCATTGTTGGAATACTGGTTGGAGAATCCAGAGTATGACAGGGAGATTGCAGAAGAAAGAGTTTAGTGCAGTGAAAAAAAAGAAAAAGACATCATGGAAGCAGATGATATGAGAGAAAGAATGATTGATAGTTCTTCAGAGGATTCTTTTGAAAGTTTTGATTAACATACTGATGTGCTGATAGTGGAGGAGGATTCAGAACAGTGTATTGAAATGCTGGCTAAGGAATATAAGGCACTGAAGCCTTATATTTTTTATTCTAACAATTGTTTTGTGAGTACAGGTTTTATTGAAGATACTAGAGAAAATATGTTAGACAGAGAAACTGAACTAATGAGGCGGATGATGGTGAAATAATCCAGGAAGAGACCAGCATCAGTGAAACAAAAGAGAAGAAGCAAAAGGAAGACAACAGAAGATTGCGAGAGCATAGCCAGTAGAGCGATGCAGCATAAGATATGGAGACCTGGAGAAAAGCAGCAAGCAATAGCATATGATGACTTGTAGAACAAAGTGTGGGATCCAGGAAAACCAAGACCGGAAGACACATGATCAGGAGATCATCAATATTTTCTACCTTGGGAGTCTGATGCAGGAGCATTCAGCCCAAGGGAAATCATTGTAAATAGTAGATATAGGGGGTCATGCATTTTTAAAAATTAGTTTCCTAAGTTCCAAGTCAGTTTAATATTTAAGATTTTAAGTGTGATTTAATTAGATATTCTCAAAATAAATAAATGAGAATATAGAAACTAGGAGAGATTTTAGGCATAAAAGGAATGGATGTGGATCATTAAGTGATAAGGAAACTTTTCTATTTTAGAACAGGGAAAAAGATGGGAAAAAGCCTCAAGATGCTTTTGCCATATGTATGCATTGCATGTAGAGTTAGAGCTTTTAGTTGAGTGATTTTAGGATTTTTAGATCATGCTAAGTTTATAAATTATGAAGCCTCAAAGGCATTGAATTGGAGAGAAGGAGTGAGAATGAAGAAATAAGAGGCCATGAATAGGCCATGAATTCTCTTGTAAATATTTTATTTCTTAATTAATTATTCTCATATTTTTGTGCGCATATCCATTTGATTGATATACACTTCTCATCAGATTTCTTAACTTGAATTCTCATCAGATTGAATTCTGTTTGAAATAAATTGTGAGCATTGGCATAAGTGCGAATCCCTTTAAATTTGTGAGTTATAAAGTTACACTATATGTTGGGAAAAAAAATATTCTGCAGTAAATGGTAGAATATGAATTTGCCAGGAATGTGAAATTATAAGCTTCTGCACATGTGTTGAAAATTTCCGTGTGTTAAAGTGGAATTGGGCAATTATTTGAGGTGCATGCTTTTATATGCATGAGTGAAGAAAGATCTTGGTTATTGCAGGTCTACCCTGCATCACGTAGATGAAATTTTCCATGGGAGCGGAAGATGAAGTGACATTGGTAGCTACAATAATAACAAAATGGTGGAAGAATTACAATTACTACAGTGGATACAAATGAGTACAGAATGGTGATGTGGCGACCAACATGGCAAGTGATGTGGAAAGAGGGTGGGTGAGGTGAAGTGAGAAGGGATGACTCATGGAGGTGCTGATGTGGAAACATGATCACCTAATCCCAATCACTTGTCATAGCGTCATTGTTCGGTGGAAACCACTTGCCATCACGAGGGGCACCTTAGGTGGTAATTCGTTACATCAAGATATGTGATCAGGTTTGATCACAGTCGTCGATCACCCCAACAATTATTTTTCCAAAAATACTCTCGTGGGCACCCTATAAAGTAAGTCTCAAGCATGTTGTGATGCGAAACTCATATCTATTCAACGATAACACACAATGAAAATCATGCATCCTTTAACTGTTTCTTTGTTTTGGCATATATTATACTTGACCCACTTTAAAACACTTATTTTACTATAGCTAAGTTTTGGGCCTGCAATGTAGTCTTAGAGCCAAAGATCAAAATTTTCAAAACATATGTACACAGAGTCTCTTTATCAATATTTTTATCCTTTTTCTCCTTTTCTTTGGTTTTCTTTTCATATATATATGAATTTTTTAATAAAAAATGAAACACAATAACTGGCATACTGAAATGCTACTGGGGGAGAGTCCTCATAGATAAGGCTAAATGTCAGACACAAATGGAGAACCTCAGTAGCTAGATTAGGGGAACAACCTGGTAAAATGAAAAGCTATGTGGCATATGCTCATCCCAAGAGTGTAATTGTTTGCCATGCAACAATGTTTTCTTTGTAGATCTATCTACTTTTTTATCTTATCAGCTCTTCAAATCATGAGTAATATCAACATTTTTAAAATTTTGTGTTTATGCTACTCGTCTAATTTTCTTTGGGGCAGACTAGAGGAAACAATCATTACTAAATTCATATGAACAATATGAACTTTTTTTAAGTTTTGTGTTTATGTTACTCATCCAATTTTCTAAGTGGCAAACCAGAGGAAATAATCATTACCAAATTCATATTTTTCGCAGTAATATACGTTCTTTGATTTAAAGAAAAACAACAAAATAACTATGGACTAAATTCACATTTTATAGTATATGTAGCACTTTAGCATTCATCTATATAGTAATATTTAAACCTTCTCCAATTTTTTACCATTAAAGATGTTATTATAATTATTTTTAAGTTCTAGAGTAGGTTTATATATATATATATATAGATATTTAATTATTTTTTTTAATTAAAGTCAATTCTTAATGCATAATATTTACTATTACTAATCAAATATTTAAATAATTAAGTTTTATAGTACGATGTTGTGGTGGTTTTTTTTCTTAAATTTGTTCTAACTTTTCACAATATTTTCAAGAGGCCTAATTCAATTTATGCATTTAAAAATGGACTTTGAATAACATAATAATACAGACAAATTAAAAATTATTTATTTCAAGAGACCTAATTCAATTTAGGCATTTAAAATGGGATTTTAAATAACATAATAACACAGATAAACCAAAAATTATTTAGCCTTATTTTCACGGAAAACTCTAAAACATAGAAAGCGATACAACTCCTAAACAATAATGTAAAATAATAAATTTAAAATTTCACATAAAGAAACATTTTTTATTGGGTCAAATTACATTAAAAATAAAATTACTTAATAATTATAATTATTAATTAAAACACTTAGACTTGTCAAAAGTGGTTGTATCATGGGTGTTTAGGGGAGTTATTATCCTCCCCACTCAGTGCCATCAATATTGGGATGCTTCTTCTTTGGGAGCTATTGTCTACATGAAAGACAACGAGTTCACCTAGACACAAGCGAGTTTTCCATGAATATCAATCTTTACTAATTCTAGATCTATAAGTGCAAAGAGGGATCAAATCTATGTAGGTGCAAGCCTTGGCTCACACTTTTCTCAAAAAAAGGAGGTTTGTAGCTTCAGAGATTTGATCCCTCTCATCTCTCATGATTAGATATATCCAGAGTTAAAATGGATCTAGGATGGTTTTAAATAATTAAATTGTATAAATAAACAATAATAATATGGACATGTATGTCTATTTCAGAATGAGGTTTCCAAAATTTTAATTTAATTATCAATAATTATTAGGTAGATAGTAGAAAATTAACCTCCATAAAAATATTTTTAATATAATACAATCAAAAGATATGCGTTTTTTGTTCCATAGTTAAAAATCATATATATATATATATATATATATATATTATGCTTTTGATGATTATTAATAATATTAATTTAAGTCGTATTTTTCGTGCTTTTCTTAAAATAATATATGTTAAAACTTTTATTAATTAATTATTTTTATAATATTATAATATAATAATAATTATAATAAAGATATAAATTTAGTTAATTCTTATGAATTTTTAATTTTAACAACTTGATAGGTATGATGAGTGGTTTTGATATTTAATATATAGATGGATGCCAATTGGACATTTCCCATCCATTCATTTTTATATGATAATTATAATAATTGTACATGAAAACTTTGAAATGATATCATACTAAAAGAAATAATATATATATTTTTTTATTACTAAATAATAAAGTGAAACATTTTAACTTTTAAAAGAAAAACATACTTTTTATATTGAGAAAGAAACAATGTAAAACATATTACATAGAAGTAATTGTTTTCTATCTTAAAAGATAATATCAAACATGTTATCAATCAAAATAATTGAATAATATATATGAACACCATTACCAACTAATTATTTTAAGTAATTAAACACTCATTTTCAAATTCAATGATGCTCCAAATCATTGTATATTTTTATACTCTAAATTATGATATATTTTTATTATTTAAAAAATGATGTGGAACATGTTATATGAAGGTAGACTTTTTCTTTTATTAGAAAAATGTAAAATGTGTTATATAAATGTAGACATTTTTAACATGTTATCAAATCAAAATAATTGAATAATATATATGAACACCATTACCAACTAATTATTTTAAGTAATTAAACACTAATTTTCAAATTCTATGATGCCCCAAATCATTGTATATTTTTATACTCCAAATAATTATATATTTTCATTATTTAAAAAATGATGTGAAACATGTTATATGAAGGTAGATTTTTTCTTTTATTAGAAAAATGTAATATGTGTTGTATGAATGTAGACATTTTTAACATGTTATCAAATCAAAATAATTGAATAATATATATGAACACCATTATCATCTAATTATTTTAAGCAATTAAATACTAATTTTCAAATTCTATGATGCTTCAAATCATTATATATTTTTAAAAAATGAAATCATTCTATATTTTATTATTTAAAAAATGATGTAGAACATGTTATATTAAGGTAGACTTTTTCTTTTATTAAAAAATGTAAAATGTGTTATATGAATGTAGAGATTTTTCAGGATTATTAAATCTAGTTATACATTAAAAAGTGAATTCTAACAAAATAAAACACAAACTCAACAAATTTTTTTATTGAGTATACTAAAAATTCAAAACATAAAATAATTAAATAATAATATAAATTACTTTAAAATGGTATTATTATACCAAAAAACAATATATAGATTTTGTGTTTTTTTAATACCAATGTTAAACATAGTAGTTATTTTTTTAATTTTTAAAAATAATGTCAAACAAGTTAAAAACTCATATATATATAAACACGATTATGAATTAATTATTGCAAAGAAGTTAACAACTCATATATATGAATGATAAACACTATTATGAATTAGTTATTTTAAATAATTAATATATGAAGTTTCATATGGTGTCAAACTCTAAACATTGTATTTTTTAAACAAAAAATTTATCAAACTGTTTTAAGTGATTAAGTATTAAGTTTGAAATGGTATCAAACTGTAAAGTATTATATATTATTTTTTTATTAAAAAGGTGAGGTACTGTAAGATGAACTATCTAGTTACAATGTATTACTCATTATCAAAATTGTGTGTGAAACTTGTATACTGCTTAAAATAACATTAATTTTAATACCCAAAATGCCATCTATCCTAAACTCTAACATTAATTTTAATACCCAAAAGTGTAAACTTCTTTTATTTAAAAAATATATATATTTAAAAAGTATAACCTAAAACAATCCTTTACCATCATTATGAACGGGAGCAACTCTCTTCATTCTTCAACAAATTCAGTCCATATCTATCCGTTTTCGAATAGAAGAAAAGAAAAATATCGCTCTTTTAATTAATTCGGGAAAGACTTTTATGCTCTACATATTACCTACTATTAGTTGAATTATAAAATAAATTAGTTGGCATAAATTACGAGGAAAAATATCATATTTTTATAATATTTCGGGAAAGACTTTGATGCTCTGCATGTTATCAATTATATTATAAAAGAAATTATTTAACATAATAAGAAATATTGAAATATTTTTTTTCATTATACATCTTAAATTACTAAAATTAAAAAATCAAACTAATAAATATAATGCTCTTAAATCACTAAAATTTAAAAATCAAATTAATAAATATAATGCTGTCTTTTAATTTATTATTTTTGTTAATACATACACATGTCACATGTCCTCACACTTTATGAAATGCCATGAATGAATCTTTAACCTATTTCCACTATTATATTATTTTTCATGGCCAGATCATCCGTGACATTTCCCCTGACCACTTAAGACTACATAAACCAACAAGGCTGTGATGATATGGTGATCAAGGTTTTCATAAAATGATCTAATTCTATAATAAATACAGAGCATATGTACTTTCATACACTTAATTGGATAATTATTTTATAAATTTAAAGGAATATATAGATTAGAAAGGATGAAATGTTAGGCCTAAATTTTATTAAAAATAAAATTTGAAATTTGAATTTGGTATAAAATGCACCAAAGTTATCCATTTAAAACGAATATCTTTATTCAAAAAGATATATATATATATATATATATAATATATTATATATATTATATATATATATATTAATTATAGATTTGTTAATTTCCTTATTATAGGAGATGGACTTAAGTGTTTATATATATATATTATAGATTTGTTAGTTTCTTTATTATAGGAGATGGACTTAAGTGTTTTTAGATTAAAAAGTTTTTTTTGATGATTTATGTAGCATTAGATTTGAATGCATAATGCTTAAGAATATGAGTGCATTATACTCATGAAAATGAACATTTAGGTTAGATTTTTATTTTTTCCCAAGCATACTTTTTATGATTCCAAGTATTAGTGTTTTAAAAAGATTTGCAAATGATGGATCCAATGAGTCCTCACAAAATCACATCACCACCAATATCAGTAAAATGCAACCTAACTATGAATTGAGTTATGAAAGCAGACTTATAAGTCATGCATTAAGTGTAATTAACAATGGTTTAGGATGTATTTTCTTAAAATCACATAATTGTGCCAAGTGAATGAAATTGGTGTGAAAATAGATGGCTTGTGATGTATGAGGGTGGAAGCATATTAAGTATTTCAAATACATAATGGTTTCTTTTGTAAACTTGTAGAGAGAGAACCCAAATTGAAAGAAGGAACCTTATAGAGAGAAGAAATGATGGTAATGTGAGATGTGTATAGCATCTATTTACAAATGAGAAAAACATGCATGTATTTTGGAGATAATTGAGACAAGTAGTTTATGGAACCATGACTATTGTAAATAGGCCATAATGCATCTAAAATGAACATTTTTTAGCTCTAAAATGTGTGATGGAACAATATCATCCAAAGGGAGCAAGGAACTGCAACAAAGAAGGCACATTAAAATGAGAGCCTGGAAATGTAGAGAACTAAATGCATTCTAATACACACAAGTTCATAATGAGTTATGATTGAGCATGGGACAAACCATATGACCATTGGCTATTATGTACTACTATATTCTAGAGACATTCCTTATAGAAGTTAGCCTTTTATAATGGTTCTCCAATAAGTTTCAAATGAGTCATTTTGGATTTTTTCTATAACTTTTTTGTGGGAACATTTCAAACTCTAGATTTGTTTTTCTATAACCTTTTTCACATTTCAAACCTTGACATTTTGAGAAGATAGAGAAGTTGTACAAATGTATGTTTGGTAGAAAAATTATATTCTTTTTATCTATATATTTAGATATTTACTTTATTGAAGATAAGTTTTTTTCTTTTCTGAGAAGCTTTAGATAGCAAAATTTTGAGGAGATTTAGAAATCATCTTAGGGTAAGGATGATATTGATACTTAGGTATGGATAAGGATGGTCGAGAAAAATTCTAAGAATGTTTAAGAATTTGATGGGTGTATATATTGGTGTGTCATATTTACTTTGGTTAACGTGTTATACCTACTAGTTTGTGAGATAAATTAGTGTGAAAAACTTTGTAACTTTTACTAGAATAGGTAAATTAGTGCGGTAATCTTTGTAATTTTTAGTAGAAAATGTGACGAGATAAATTAGTGTGATATGATTCCTCCATTTGCAATATATACATTGAAGTTTTCATTATTGTGAAAAGCGAAATAAATTAACCTTGATAATATTTTATAATGCTGATAATATTTTATAACATTGGTAATCTTTTATAAGCCTGGTAATATCTATATGAATTCTTGACAAATAAAACTTTATGATTTATCCATTTGCATTATGTAGTTTAAAGTTTTTATTTTAGTAAAAAATAATAACTTCAACATAGAGTATTTTGTTTAGACAAATCCTTTCAGAAAAATTAAGTATTTTCATCTTGAAGCACTGAAGTGATTGATAAGTATTGAAAAGCATACTACATTGAATATCATATGAGAATTGAAAACAAAAAGAAATCCTTTGAAGAGCTAAAAATATTCCTTCAATATGCAGTTAAATCAGGAAACCTAATGGGAAAATAGACATGCAACATAATAAAAAATCCAAAAAAACCCACGCATTCCATTGATGGAATATTTAACCACTGCAGTTGCTACAATAAAATAGCTGAACACAAAGAACCAGAAATAGAATAATTTTAAGGGTATTCAATGAATTCTTTTCCCGTGAACAATCAAACAAAAGGGCCAGGTAACAATAAAGAAAGATATCATTTGAACCATGGCTAGATCTCTACCTTTGCAAAATTTAGAAGTCCTCTTGGCTCAAGAATCTGATGTCGAATAATTCTACTCCTCAATTTTCAAGGCTACAGGGCACTAAGATGAAATGGTTAAAGAAGCCAGTGGTTTGAGAGAATCTTCAACTTAAAAAATTCCAAAAAAATTCCTAAAAAGGTAAGGTATTCCCACAACACAATAAGCAAAAAAGCAAAAAACTCCAAATAGATAAAATTACCAAATTAATCCATAACAAACATCACATCTAAGAACATCACAAAAACAAGCAGACCACACACTCGACCAAGAAATCCTCCTGATGTACAAATTACCAAATTAATCCACAACAAGTGGTGGCTTCCTGCCGCTTGATACAAATATCCTTGACAAGACCCGCGTCCGGACGCTCTTTATGGTTGACCTTAAATGTTGTACTCTCCTCGAAAAAAGGTTTTAGGGTTCGGGAAAGGTCTTCTACCGGATCACCCACACCTGCCGGTTCTCTCTACCCCAAAATGACTTTTTCCAACTTGTCACTTCGTCATTCAGTCATTGTTACTGTTCGACTGCACCGAAACTTGTTCTGCCCACGAGAGACCTCTGGTTCTCTGTGTGATGGTCCTGATATCGACTCTGTGGCTATTCTCGTCTTCAAAGGTTATGGGCAGTGAGTTTTTACGGCCTGTGAAGGCTCATTCACTCTGCATGATGACAACTTATCAGCTGTATGTTTGGTTATTCATTTTGTTTTGAGCTCAGTGCTGTTTTTAATCGGGTTAACTGTTTGTCTTATTTCATGGCAGGTCCGTTCTCCAGGTCCTGCGTTTCACCCCTAATGTTCAGGTAAGAAATGGTTCTTTGCTATAGCACTTCCACCCTTCTCCCTCTGGTTTTTGACCATCTCTGCCACTGTCTTTCAGGTTTTGTTTATGGTTGAATCTGAATCCTCCTCGACGCCTAGGTCTTCTGGTAAGACCCCTGATCCTCTGGCTTCTTTCTTTTAGTTTTTAACGCTCATATACGTGCTACACAGGTTACTAACTGTTGTTGGGTTGGTTGCAGGTGAGATCTAGTTGACTAGCCTGTGCTCGTGGTGCTCTTGTCCGAGTTCTCTTCACACTCCTTCCGGGTAGTGTCTCACATACATTCCTGTAGCTATGTATATGTAATCTCTATTCTTAGGTTAGGTTACTTGTGCGGTGGAACGATAAAGATTCTGCTATTAGTTTGTAAGATGAATTCTCGTGGCCGTTGTCTCGGCCTTACTCCTGTAGAGAGCTATTCAAACTCCTTTTTGAATCAAACCCTTGTGGGGTTTTACGGACTCTTACTCTGTTGTATTATGTAGAATTTTATTTCTTGTATTATGGCCGCCTCAGGGTTTCGAACCCTTCCCCTGCTATTTTATATTGTTCCCGTTTTGGAAAACCCTAGGGTTTAACCAAACCCTTGTCAATTTCCCCCGTCAATGACTATGAATGTAAATATTCGGCTTTTGGGTTATATATTTATGTTGTTAGAATTCTGTCTTGTTGATGACTATGCCAGTGCCGAGGCGTTATTCTATTATGTCCCTTGTGGTTCGAATATTAAACT
Organism: Pinus taeda; assembly: GCA_000404065.3. Lineage (NCBI taxonomy): Eukaryota > Viridiplantae > Streptophyta > Pinopsida > Pinales > Pinaceae > Pinus > Pinus taeda. Next base: position 8,223 of record APFE031277847.1, on the reverse strand, counting down.
ATAACCCTGGTCTGTTCTTTAAGTTCTCATGCTGTGTTAATGCATTGTTTTGCTTGATGTTCTGACAATATATGGAGATTTGCATATCGTATGAAAGGAAAATACAATAATCTGTTTCTTTGCTACGGCATTCTACTTCAACTTTTAATTTATCGGGGTTCTTGGAAATACCTGTGTTCTCTATTTGTATACACAGATTTTTTGGTTCTCTGGTTTTGGAAATATTTGAATTGTTTATGTTCGCTTCTGCTGCGCTCTTCTCCGGGTGTGGGCCTGTGGGTACAATCTTGTGTGAACTCTATTAGACGGTGCTGTGATGATCACGCCCGCTCCACTTATAGATTATCTCTGTCTTTTATTTCAACACGAATTTAATTGCACAGGAAATAAAATATAATGCAGGATTTGTCTGTTACAGTGATGAATAATGAAACCAATAAACAATAAATTCTGATTTTGGAAATGACTGTATCATTCTATATTTTTTGTTCAAATGAGAGAGGACCCGTTTACAATCATGTCTCTGCTCTTTTAAGCTCCCTGAACCTAACTGTTCTTTTCCAGTGGAAAACTAACCCAACAGATTCTGGGCAACCATTTTCTTACATAACCATCTATAACTAAGAAAACTAATCTAATTGACAGTTTATGTTTCTATTTTTTTTTTTAATTCTCAAATAAGACAGCGTCATTGCCTGATTAATTTAACCAAATTCTAACGGCATAAAAACAAATAAATAAAAACAAGTAAATGAACTAAAATAGCTGATAAGGTTTTGACACCTGCCCAGCTATACGTAGTGACTGTGTGTTCTGTTTCTCTCTGAGACTGCCAGCCTCATTCTGCCTCCTCAAAGCTGGATGCTCCTGCATCAGGCTCCCGGGGTGACAAAAAGTCATGGCTCCGTTCCATGAGGTCATTAACAGAGTAGCCTGCCTTTTGTATTTATGTCTCATTAAGCCACGAACTGTCCTCTATTGGACGGTTCTTCCACTTTACCAAATATCTCAAATACTCCTTTCTGCGTGTGCGCTTTGCTACCTGTGTGTCCAGAATTCCCTCAATCTCGACGGGTGGTGCCATCGGCATCTATCTCGTCCATAAATCTCCTTTCAATTGGGTGTCCCGCGGTGGCTTTGCTGCTGCGTCATCTGCTGAACCTGCAACATAAGGGAATAGATCTGCCACGTTAAAGATAGGGGAAATACCAATCCCTGGTGGCAACTGTATCTCGTAAGTGTTCGCAGAAAATTTGCGAATGATCTTGCAGGGCCCAATTTTCTTAAACTTGAGCATGCTGTACTCTCGCTTTGGAAATCGTTCCTTGCGTAAATACGCAAGAACTTAATCCCCAACATTAAACTAAACTTCTCGGCGTTTTGTATCAGCTCGTTGCTTGTATTTCTGGCTGCTGTCCTGTAGTTTTAGCTTACCCTGTTCGTGTAGTTTGCTCATAGCTTGGGCGAAATCTTCTCCATCAGCACTCTGTTTCTCCAGTTTGCCCAAATCTCGTAACTCGTGCACTCCTCACGGATGCATGCCGTATAGAACTTGGAATGGACTGTAGCCTATGCTACGGTTAGGAGAATCGTTATATGCGAACTCCGCCTGTGCCAATACCCGATCCCAAGTCCGGGAATTTTCACCTGTTAGACTTCTGAGCAAATTCCCCAGACTCCGGTTCACTACCTCCATCTGTCCGTCTGTCTGTGGATGGTAAGCGGAGCTGAACTGCAACTGAGTGTCTAACTTCTTCCACAGGGTTCTCTAGAAGTGACCTGTAAACTTGACATCTCTGTTAGAGATAATGCTTCGTGGAAGTCCATGCAACCGCACAATCTCTGTAAAGAAAAGGTGTGCTATGTAAGTAGCGTCGCTGATTTTCCTGCACGGTACAAAGTGTGCCATCTTCGAAAATCGGTCGACTACAACCATCACTGAATCAAAGCCGCGCTGTGTTTTTGGTAAACCCAGCACAAAATCCATGCTGACCGAATCCCAAGGTCGACTAGGAATGGGCAATGGCATATAAAGTCTAGTGTTCCGACTGTGACCTTTTGCCAATTGACAAGTTCTACACCTAGCCACATATCTCTGCACATCTCGCTGCAACTTAGGCCAAAAATAGAAATGCTGTACCTGAGCAATGGTCTTGTCAATTCCAAAGTGTCCTGCCAGGCCTCCGCTGTGTTTTTCCTGTATGATATTGTCTCGCATAGAACAATTGGGAATGCATAACTGCCCCCCTTTGAACAGCAATCCCTCCTGAAGATTATAATCCAGCCACTTGCTATCATTTCGTAACAGCGGGTTTTGGCAAGCCTCATAGGCTTCCATAAACTCGGTGTCAGTTGGATACAGCTCTTTCAAGTGTTCAAATCCTAAGATCTACATGGTGCTCTCCTGTAACAGTAATGTTCTCCTACTAAGTGCATCTGCTACCTTATTCGATTGCCCACTAATGTGCTTTAGTACAAACATGAAACTTTGCAGGTACTCAACCCAGGCTGCATGCTTGTGGTTCAGCTTATGTTGTTGCATAATGTACTGCAACACTGAATTGTCAGAAAATAAAAAAAATTCGCTACCCAATAGATAATGTCACCAATGCTTCAGAGCCTGTACAAGGGCGTAAAATTCCTTATCATAGGTCGAGTACTTCTATCTGCTTTCATTTAGCTTTTCGCTGAAATAAGAAACTCGTCTGTCCTCCTGGCTGAGGACTGCTCCAATGGCTGTACTACTGGCGTCGCAACAAACTTGAAAAAGTTTGTTGAAATCAGGCAGTCTCAACACAGGTCTTTTAGTGATCTTCTTCTTCAAGATCTGAAAACTGTTTTCCGCTGCTTCAGTCCAGTGAAATGGCTGATTTACTTTCTTGATTGTGCCTAACATCGGTGCGCAAATCTCGCTGAAATTTCTGATGAACTTCCTGTAAAAACTGGCAAGTCCATGGAAACTTCAAACTTCAAATAAACTCTTCGGAGAAGGCCAGCTAACTATAGCTGCCACTTTTTCTGGATCCATTTTTAATTCATT